>PVJI01005540.1:0-95282 GCA_004026765.1 Micronycteris hirsuta
ACAATAATAAAAAAAGAACTATGTAAACAAGAGATCTTTGAATAAACTCTAAATGCAAAAGCATTTTTTTTTCTTTATGGATATCAAACTGCGGATTTCAGAAGTTCATGTGTTAACAAGAAAATGAATTTATTAAACACTTACTATGTGCTATATAATACTGGGTATTCAAATTAAGATAGGACATTGTCTCTGGACTCAGATCGCTAAAATCCCTAAGAAAGAAGCAATTGTTCACTACCGTATTAGTGATGTTTCTAATGCTTGGTAGAGGGGTGGGTGTTCTAATAAAGAGAGCCTTTACGGGAAGAGAGGCATCGTTTAGCTCATTCTCTTCACGCTGAGCTTCACTTCTCCCTGAGGCCCACCCACACTAATATTGATCCTCTCCTCTTTCCTACAAAAACCCAAGGCAACTTAAGGCTGGGTCCTCAGTGCAGCTAGGGCAACAGGAGAAAGAAGGCAGCTCAGAGAAACCCCAGGGAGACCGAGACAGTGCAGGATCTGTCCTTGTTCCGACCACACTTTTTCATAGATCTGGGGGGGGCGGGATTAGATATACTGGACTAAAATGAGGTAAAAAAAAATCAAGGAATCCAAAAAAATCACTGACATACCCACAGAATAAAAATATAAACCATAAAATGCCTAGCATTTCATCCCAACCTAACAGTTCCAGAACCCCTTCTAGCCTGTGAGGGACATGGAAAGAGGACTCAATGATTCTAGAATTTCTCAGTGTTAAATTAGGTAATAAGGACTCTCGCACATTTGTACAGTATTTCATTTCCTTTGCTTGCATCACTATGGAACTCTTTCTTTATTTTCCTCTCTTTCTATCGCAGTCTCTCCGCCTTTCCACACCTCTCCCAATGTTTTTATAATAAGTAAACTTGGACTACACGAGTTTCACTTTAATGAAATCCATGCCCCCATTCCAAACAACACATCTAGCCCTACATGAGTTATCTTTGCTCAGTAGAGACTAAAACTATTCTAAAAATTTGGTGATTTTCTTTTTGAAATCACTAGATAGCTGTTATAACTTACAATTAGAATTCTAAAGCATAAAATCTTCATGAGACATTAGTCAAATGGTAATTAGTACACACAACCTCCTTTATTAGAAAATGGATATTGAGAGTTTAACCAATTATTCTGGATGCTAGAAGCTCTCTGTCCATCTGCCTTGGACTGCCAGCCATGACCACAGGACCCCGCGAGAAGCAGGAGCAGTGTTGTGCCGTGGAAAGAGCGTGGCGTTTGAATCAGGAGCACATTTCCATCCAAGCTCTCTGGTCACTAGTTATGTGCCCTTGGGCAGGTTACTAGATGTCTCTTAGTTTATAATCTGAAAAATGGAATTTATGTATTTACTTTGCATATTTGAGAAGGAAATTAGCCTAGTGCCTGGCACATATAACACGCCCATTGAGCAGTAGGTGTTATTACAATCAGGAATCTGCTGGCTCACACTATGCATAAGATTTTTGGCCCTTTTTTGAAACTCATCATTTTTTTTATAACTCCCAAAGATCCATAGATAATGGTTGTTTCAATCATAAGAGCAATGTTAACGAAGTCATGCCAATTACAGGAGGAAAAGATGATGAAATGAGTGTCATTTTCAGTCTTCCTGTGTTTAGCTTGCTGTGATTGCATGCAGTAGTAATCCCATTTGTTTATGTCTCCCTGTACACATACCTTTTGTAATATCCTCTCATAATGACACTTGGACTGGGCATGCGGCCTGTTTGGGCCATGGGGAGAGTAGCAAATACGAAACACAGAGACTTACAAAGCAATCACACACTGCGCTTTGCCCCCTGCTCTCTTAGAACCCTGAGCCACCGTGTCAACAAGCCCAGGGCTGTCTGCTACATGATAAGAGACCTGTGGTGCAGCTGCCTCCATCGCCCCAGCTGAAAGCCACACAGCAGCCAGCAGCAGAGCTACCTAACTGACCAGGAGCTGACTAGAGATACATGAATGAATCCTGCGGAGAACAGAAGAAATGTTCTGCTGAGCTTGGTCCAGATTGTTGATGCAAAGAATCATCACTACAAAAATGGTAGTTACTTTAAGCTACTAATTATGGAGTGGTTTTTTTATAGTGCAAAAGCTAACTGGTACATAACAATATTTCTCCAATGGGACAATGTGATATGGACCAGGAGCCTGCAAAAAGTGGTTTTAATTTTATTTCTGCTATTTGATCATCATAGGCTCTTGGGCAAGTCAGTCACCTTCTCTCATTTAAGTCTACTATCTATAGAATGGAGATGATAATACCTGTTTATTTCACAAGGTGACTGCAGGGAACAAGTGATACATGTGAAAACGTTTTATCACAAAATACTGTCAATTTAATGTCTTTCATATTTAAAATTACTTCTGAAAAATTAGAGACTAACTAATACTACACTATAAACTAACACTACATGATAAGTCAGTATAGTAATCGTTCTTTGAGCAATTGCAGAGCCGGGCAGTGTTCCTTAGGGTCTGAGTGTGGTGGGGAGAAGGGGTTTGTTGGGAGAGTCATATTAAACACAGGGGTTGCAGTTAAAATTTTTACTACTCATAAAAAAGCCCAAATCTTTACAGAAACTCATTATTATTAGCAAATGGCACTAGCATGCACTGTGGATTTTGTGAACTCTGAAGTTTAAACAATTAGGTTTTTAAATGTTAACTGTTTTTAACAACCTGATGCCCATAGATATAAAAGAATCTTGTTCTGAACTAGTAGTTTTATAAATGTCAATTCCTGTCCATAACTGTTTCACTTTTAAATCTCTATATCGTTATCTAAATTAATGTTATTTTGCCAATGCTATTAGTATCAATGTCACAAAATGCAATCCTTCATTATCTATTTGGGCAAGGCTTTAAGAACAATCTACATTTAAATCGTAAGTATTCAGAATGGCTTTTTGGAAAACATATAATTTACTGAAAGGCAAATAACATAACTTGTGGTATAAAGTATCTTATATCACATTGCAGAGAACGAACTTTAGGGAAAAGGTTCTGAGAGGCAGCCCAGGAAGACAGACTATTATTTGAATTTTACAAAGGAGGCAACCGAGGCTCAGGAGTTCGAGGCTGTCTAAGGACACCTCTGCTGAGTGGCAGACCCGGGTCCTCTGATTGCCGATCTGGCGTGCTCTTCCCACAGTGCTCTGCTTCCTCTGTGGTGAAGGATTTGATGTGAATGAATGTCAATGCCCTGAAGGTACTGATTTTTTAGGGACAGATTTTTCAGTTTGTAGGTTTCTGTATCTCTATTTCTTTTCCTTCCTCTTGCTTTGGGATAACTACTTTTGCATTAGTGGAAAGAAATGAAATATTACTTTCTAGGGGTTCTGGTAAAGGTTTGGTATTGCAAAGAGGTCAAAAACTAAGGGTCAAAATAAGGTTTGGGGAGCCAATTTTATTCTTCCTTTTTTCCCCCACTATCTCACTTAGCTCTGGATAATCACAAGTTGGCTATCCACAAGGTTTCTATAAAGTGGAGTTTTCTTCTGTCCAAAATGTTTAGAAGAGGTTTAGCAAGGTGGCTGTAAAGGTAAAGATTGGAAAATGAATGAGCCAATTAAAGTTTTACAGATTAAAAAAAAAAGCCAAAGATTAAATAAACAAACAGAAAAAAGCAAACCCTTTTCTACTCAGAAGCTAAGTGAAACTGGACTAAGACTTCTTACTTCTATTTAAAAAAGGTAAATTATATAGAGTGAACAATTGGAAATATTAAGATTTTATAGCAACACCATTTCTTAGTAGGTGCAAGACAGGCATGACTTTTATTTCTTTGAGTCTGGGGTTTTCAGTGTCCCCGGCAGGCCTGGGCCATTCACATCATCCCATCAATTGGTGCTCTCATTGAAGTACAGTGGAAGATGCCTGCTTTCAATGATCACTCAGTGTGACATGTGACAGCATCCCTGGGGGAGTGCACTTCAGAAAAATCATTTAAGTTGGAATATTGAATATCCTATTCTTTTGCAAACTACAGTATATTTTAAAAAGAAATCTCATCCAAAATGATTAACACTTCCTACTGTTCAGGAAAAAAGCCTGCCCTTTCAGACTAACAGCTGTGGATCATTAGCTCTCCAGTGATGAGATGTGTTTGATGAGTATTTTTCTTTCTAATTAAGAGATGAGATTCTCTATTTGACTGTCTCTTCAAAAAGAAGGGAAGAAAAAATTGTCTGCCTACATGGAAAGGCCATCTCCTACAAAACAATTAATTATTTCCCGGCCCCTTTAGAAAATCCTTTTCCTCCCTAATTTCAATTCATTTTTTCCTTAAACTTAACACATTGACACCCATGTCTTCACAGTATTAACCCATTTTTCATCCAACCTTCACCCTCTGATTTTTCCATGGGCTTCATTATTCAACAATATCATTTTTCAGACAAAATAGAATTATATATATATATGTATGTATATGTGTGTGTGTGTGTGTGTACATCTTAACAGAGAGCATTTGGTACAGAAATATTCTCTGATGTGAGAGAGGCCTTATTAGAAAAATAATAACTACATAGTATTTGCCTTGTGGGGAATTAGGCAATGCTTTAAAAAAAATAAAAACTTAAAGGTACTTAAAAATATATAAAAACTTGTTATTTTTAATTAATTAATTAATCCTTAAAAGGAAACCTCTGTCAATAAGACTGCCCTTATACCCTAAGAGCCCTGAAACACCAATCGAAAAGAACCTATGCACCCCAATGTTCAGAACAGCACAATTTACAATAGCCAAGTGCTGGAAGCAACATAAGTGCCCATCAGCAAATGAGAGGATCAAAAAACTACGGTACATTTACACAATGGAATACTATGCAGCAGATAGAAAGAAGGAGCTTATACCCTTTGTGACAGCATGGATGGAACTGGAGAGCATTATGCTAAGTGAAATAAGCCAGGTGGTGAGGGACAAATACCATATGATCTCACCCTTAACTGGAATATGATCAACAAAAGAAAAAAGCAAACAAAATATAACCAGAAACATTGAAAATAAATTATTGTTGAAACAATCTAACAATAGCCAGAGGGGAGGGGGGAGGGGACAGTGGGGGGAAGGGTTTTCAGGAATACTATAAAGGACACATGGACAAAACCAAGGGGGAGAGTGGAAGCAAGGGAGGGAGGTGGGTTTGGCTGGGGTGAGGGGGAGGGGTGGGGAGAAAATGCAGACAGCTGTAATTGAACAACAATAAAGTAATTAAAAAAAAAAAGAATGGCCTTAAAGAAGAAAGCTAGGGAATGTCAAGTGAGACCTCAAATATATGGCTTTTCTTTCTGACAAAGCCATCATTGAGGTTGTAAAATTCCTGAATTAAAAACATGATTGAAAAGAATAGTAGGAAGCAAAAATAACAGTTTGTAAATTAGTCCTATCAATGGCCTCCTTAATCCTTTTTGGTACAAGGAAAGAAAGGAGAGAAGGAAGAGAAGAGAGTCAACGTCCAAACATTTGGGTGCTGTGCTGACATGTCTCTCCCCTGGGGAACAAGGAAATAGGTAGGGATGTTTCCGGTTGTCTGACTGCCTGGTGTGACATAGAACAGGTACTGGCATTTAGTGAGCGGGGCAGGGGGTGTGAAACACCCCCGCACACGTGGAACAGTCCACTACCATGAGAGCTGTTCCTGTCCAAATGCTAACAATACTCCTCTTTGAGAACACTGACACTACTTCTCGCATAGGCCATAGAATCTCCTACAGTAGCCTAGGAAAGAAGAAACAGTACGTGTGTACATGAAGGTATCCCAAAGAAGGCTGTGTCCATTCCCTAGATGGTGACACGAATTATGACTTAAGCATTTAGGGAAAGGCAGGAGTAGAGGGAAAAAAATTACACTCACTCATAAACATTTGCACTAGATTCTCTTTTGCCACCTATTTATATTTAATATTTCTTAAACTATCCCTAAAGAAGAACTGGAGATGAACATTCTCCGCCCATTTACTCCCCTTTGGATGAAGTCGGGATACACACATCATCATCAGAGCCTTTGGAACTGCATCTTCTGAAAGGGGGCTGTTTTGCCATGATTTAACTAACCAGATGGTTTCCCCACCTGCTCTAAGGTCTTTCCTTCTTGTTGGTTCCACTAAAGTCTTTGTACCACTGCCATTCAACAGAGGAGAGAAGATCAGCAAAATGATTAACTCCAGTATCCTGATAGACTTCTCAAGGTGGTTTCAAAGTATGACACATTGCTCTCTTGAGGAGAGGCTTTGGTTTGCTTGGATAATTTTCTAAAATAAACAGCAGAGAATTGGTGACAAGTTGGATCATTCCAACTTGTTCTGCTGTTTCCTGTGGTCATGCCACCCATGTTTTTTCATGCTCAAATACTTGTTCCTATACAGGGCTTCTCTCCTCTCTCTCAATTAGAATGAGAGCTGACATGGTTCCCTCTGCTGCTTTCTTTCCAAGTAGGTTTACCCAGACACCAAACTGATAAGACTTCTGTTGTGTTTTGGGTGTGTCTTTGTGTGTATGCATGTGTAATTTATGTGTTTAGAGAAAAAAATCAAAGTGCACTCCCTACAAAATGATCCCTTATATTAATTAGGTACATTATATCAAGAGAATCATCGATGTCTGTTCTGGTGACAGAATGGGTGTATGGTTAAGATTAGGAAACAAAAGAGAGGAAGTGGATGAGTTCAAAGGCACAGCTTTGAGTCAAATGCATATATTATAATTAGTTGATTTATTTACTGATAATGTTAAAAATCATTGTTTACTCAGATTTACTTAGACTACTTCTAAAATACACATCAGAAAGTCCCAATTCCTTACTGTGTGAAATTGTACACTGGGTTTTTGAAGTGGCTATCTGAATCTTAAAGTTCACAATCTTAGTGCATTCATGCCTTTTTGAAAAGCATGACTTAAGTCCATCTATTAAAGAAGCAAGTGTGACAACTAGATAGGACTCATTTGAAGATGTCTTATCTAGACATCTTACAACCCCTGAAAAATGCCTACTGAAGAATCTCCACAACAAAATGGACCAAAACAACCTCAAAAAATAGAGGAATCAACTAATGATAGCATAATGCACACTACTTTCCTTGATGGAGATATTATATCAATAGAATCTGCCAGCCAGAAGGCTCGGGAACTTATTTATTTATTTAGATATTTTCTTATTCTTTCTCGGATTACAAGTTGCACTGATATTTTGTGTCATTTTTATCAGTCAGAGATGAAAGGCTCTGGCTTTGCTTTGAGAACACTGACAACTCCAAAATGCAAAGCCCAGAGTGTGTCCAACTTGAGCATCACATCAACCACACATGAATAACTGATAAGAAATCCCTGCAATGTTGTGAATTTAATGTTAGTCAAAGTTTGGATGTAGAATGAAAGCTAAAAATGCTTTTAAATGCCTGGAGAGTGCTGATTCTCTGAGGTCCCTTTCATTAGAAATTATTACTTTACCTAGAAGTTTGTAATGCCTACCGTGGTCCCAAGCACAGTTGCGCTGTTTCATTTTAATAGCTTCAGCATTCACAGAAGTTCTGTGTTCAAAATCAGGCTCCATGCAGTCATTCTTGCAGATTACAGATCAGCACATACTTATTGTTTTAAATGACCAAATATGGACAATTAAGTGGAATTGGTGAATCGGTGTTATTTGGTTCAGGAGATGCTGGTATCAAGTAACAAGCACTCTAAAAAATACTTAAGGACTACATCAAAGAAACATCTAAGAATAAGTTTATGCTATTAAGTTCCTTGAAGCTTGTGTTTCTCTAATTTCCCATTTCTCCAGGATCCAAATGGTTCTGGAAGGACCCATGACTACCTCACTAATATAGGTAAAGAACAATCCATGCTGTAATTATTTTCTAAGTTAAAAAAAAAAGTGTTTTAATGTTGGTTCTCAATTTTCCTTTTTCTTTTCTTTATGCCTCCAGTACCAATGAAAAAGTCATCTTTTCCCCCTCTTCTATGCCAATCATTATATAAAGTTCTGATATTACTTCATGTCTTTTAAGTTCACAAACTATTGTTTAACAAAATTGTTGGATTAAATATGATATTTTATTTAGGGATACTGTCTTGCAAGTGTACTATTTCTACATATATTCTAGGACTTTAGAAGTGCTGTAAAAATTCGTTAAAACTTATTAAAGGTAGTTACCTTTTTCACATTTAAAGAACTGAGTCTGTGGCCATTACTATTTAAGTAGGTTATTGACCAGGTCCCCTCCGTGTGTGTCAATGCTGTGTCTAGACACACGAAGCTGACACCGATGTTTGCGGATGCACAAAACATAAGATTTTCCCTGAGCTGTAAAGCTGGCTTTATAGCCATCTCTTTCGTGAGCAGGTACCGTACGTAGGGCAACAGCTGGTGCAGAGTCGCTCATGGGGGGAAACTCTCTCTGTTCTGTGCACTGTGCCAGGAAAGGGGTGCCCAGCTAACAAGCCAAACACATGGAGTTACTTTAAAAATTAGTCCTGTAGTCTTCACATTCCCCGTTTGATCTCACTGAACAGGAACACCTTTAAAAAAGCAGACAATCAATTAGAGTGACTGCTTTTTTCTGCAGTAGCTGGTAGGCAGAGGGGTGCACTCTGCCCAGCTTCGGGATGTTTGGGACCATTCTGATTCATCCCCGCTGAAATGATCTTACTCAGACTTATCCAACTCATCACGAATATCTTCTCTTGGGCTACTGATTTCTGAGCTTTCTTTTCAATCCTTCATAATATAACCTAGCAGTGACTGCTAACTTCGTCCAGATTGAATATCTTCATTTCAATCTTAAAGTCACAGAGCCAAAGTCAGAGAGTGTGTTTTGAAATGTTCACCCTCACAAATAGATTTAAGACCTAATAATATCATATATTTCCTCTGTCTTACTAGCTTCTGAAACTTCATCTCCCATTCTGTCTTATAATTTTCTAATTTTCTCCTTCACTGGTCTCATTCTCCCCAATCCCTCTGTTCTGGAAAAACTTCAAGAGTTATGTTTAGCAGCTCTAGCTATGTCTGAACATTTCTCTTTGCAATTCAAATAATCATCTTAGGCTGATTTTAACAGCCTCCTTTACTCCACTCCATCTTTTACCCTTGCTGTGTAATGTTTACTGATGAATGTCTTTCTCCCCATTTCTTAACAGATCTAAGTGGTCTAGTTACTGCACGGGAAGCCTCGGGGTTTGAACACTAAGTATACATTTCTCTTGGCTATTTTCCATACCTCTAAACAGTCTCTTAAATGCAACAGGGCTTGTGTGGCAACGGCAACAGAAGTTATCAGAGAACACTAGTTTAGACAGCAAGCAAGCCGAACTCCAACTGTTCAAACAGCCTGACTTTTACAGTAAAAGGAAAGGCCCTGGGCCAAGCCCACTGAGATGAGCAGGTATTTTTAGTTCACTTGTAGGCCAGCTCTAATGTAATTCTGAAATGTTTTCTTCAAACCAAACCCAACTTTTTCAGGGCTGTCCAAATCTGTTTTCTTTTATAGCAAGTACAAATTCTTGGAGCAAGGGAAGCATGCGTATCATTTGCAATGCTGCTGCATGTCTATGGTGTTGATGCCCGATGGCTCAAATTAGTCCGCAAAACAGATGAGCGCATTGTAATTAGCTCTTGTCAAACTGTTAGAAATACAAAAACCATTTCCACTGTAATAAAAATTACGAAAAAGAAAAATCTCTCATCTCATTGTCAGCCAAAATAGTTCCTGAAATGTCTGGTAGTTTAGGATTCCAGAGTTCTAAAAGAAGGCCATCTCATTTTCAGAAAGCTTTCAGTGCATTGACATGTAGATGCTGAGATGTGTTATCTTTCAGGCATTTCTGTTCTATTTGATTGCCTATGAAGTCTCATTTCTAAAAATGACCTGTTGGGAGTGGACACATTTTATTCACCCACACGGTACTAATGTATGATTCTCAACACTTAAACTGCTTTGAGCAGTTTTTCAATCAAGATTTTCTGAACTTTTTCTAGTAGTGTGGTAGCATTATCAGTTTCCCCAAATAATGCATAACTCAGTAGTGCATTCCATTTAAACAAAAGAGGACTTAATTAAGGAGGCAGAATCCTATGTGCTGATGGAATAACTTCCATGTTAAACTCCTATGCAGTGTTTACCAGTTTCTTAATGATGACTTATGTGGATATTTACTGTTGAGAAAGTGACTCAATAGATTATTTTTTGCTCAACATTTATTATTCCCACCCTTCAGGAGGACTCTGGAGCTCTTGAATTCAGTGTCCTCTCAAAGAAAAATATGGCTGTTAATAAGTGGCTATTTTAAAACGTAAATTTAAATACTAACCAAAAGGTAGTGCAGTTTGAGATTAGGTCAGGTATACCAAAAATTTACCCCCTTCCGCTTGCTTTCAAAACTTTCCTGAAGATATTTTCAGGTGAAATTATGGGAATAAGCAGGATGGTATCGATGTAGCTATCTTTAATTTATAAAATTACCATATACAAAACATAATACAAAATTGATCATAGAACTAAAACTATAAAACTTCTAGAAGAAAGCATTGGAGAAAATAGTTGTGGCCTTAGGCTCTGCAAAGAATTCATAGATATAACACCCAAAGCATAATCTAAATACGTATTTAAAAAATTAGACTTCATTAAAGTTAAAAACTTTTGTGCTTCAAAAGTCACCATTAAGAAAATAAAGACAAGGTACACACTGGAACAAAAGAATTACAAATTATATATATAATTGATAAAGGACCTGTATCCAGAGTATACGAAGAGCACTTAAAACTTAATATCTAAAGACAAAACCCAATTAAAAATGGGCAATAGATTTGAACAGACACTTCACCAAAGAAAACACATGCGTGGCTAAGAAGCACATGAAGATATGGTCAACATCAGTAGTCACTAGGGAAATGTAAATTAAGCCACGAGGGGTACTACTTCACCCACTACGATGAACATAATCAAGTCAGAAGGTACCGACTGAAGATACAGAGAAACTGAAACTCTCATACATCGCTGGTGAGGATATAAAAGAGTGCAGCCACTTTGGAAAACAGTTTGGGAGTTTCTTAAAAAGGCAGACAAACTTAGCATATCAGCCAAAAATTCCACTCCTAGTTATCTACCCAAAAGAACTAAAAACATATGCTGACATAAAAGACTGGTACCTGAACGCTCATTTATAATCGCATTATTCATGATACTCTCAAAACGGAAGCAACCCAATTGTTTATCAACTGGCGAATGGATAATCAAACCGTGCCGAGGCCATACAACGGGATGATAGTATGGCAACACAAAGACACCGCTGACACATTCTATGCCGTGGCCTCAGAAACGTTACGCTAAACGAAGTCAGTTAGATGTAAAAGACCACACGCACAAGATTCCATTGATGTGAAACGTGGACAAAAAGGAAACCACTGGAGATAGAAATAGACTGCTGGTCGCTGAAGGCTTGAGGCGGGGACAGGAGTGACTGTAACTGGCATGAAGCATCTTTTTGAGGTGATAGTCATACAACTCTGTAAATTTACTAAAAAATAGTGAATTATGCACTTAAAATGGGTGAATTGCATGGTGTATAAATCATACTTCATGAAAGTTGTTAAAATAGAAAGAAATAACTTCCATGAAGGTAAATTTCAATCCAAAAAACTTGAGAGAAAGTAAGCTGAAGAACAAATGATCACAGAATTTGGAGGTATCTTGCCAAAACTCTCAAAATTGAAAACGCTAGTTGATGACACCACCTACGTGGTAGAAACTCTTTGGGCAGTTGGTGCTCCTTTGAGTTCAGGGAAGTTTTACAAAGACTATTAGGGAATAGCTAAAGCAAACATCGGCGTCAATCATCGCTAATTACAGTTAGGGAAGCAATATCCTAGAGGCAGGTGATGAAAACGTGGAAGCTAAATGCTTCCGCCCTAAGTTGAGACTGTTATGATCAACAGTCTCAGTTTTGAAAAAGAAAATGTTAAATTTCTTACCCTCGGATTAAGAAATGGCTAAAAAGATGCAAGAAAAATGCTAAGAAAAACTCAGAAAAGATACAGGAAAAAGATAGAAAAGGAAGGATGGACAGTTTAGAGCAACTGGCTAAAAGAAAAGAAGTGAAACAAAGCAAACAGAACAAATCTTAGCACAGGAGAATGGAAATAGGGCACACAAGGTCAGCTTCTCTGGCCAGAAGAAAGCACTGCTGGGTAAATATGACCCTGTTTTCTTGCTTTGCAGTCATGCTGGGGAGCTCTTTTAATTTGGGCCTAGAGTCTTAGGCTTTCATTTGAATTCATCAGGGATCTCTATTACCAAGTTACCTACAGTACCACCTATCAGGAAATAAAACTTCTTGCCCCCACTTCCATCCACAAAAATAGCAAGAAAGCATTAGGAGGGATTTGTTTTATTTTTCTGGTCAGCAACAGTCAGCAGCTCCCTTTGGTTGATTGGGTTTGTTTTTTTTTTTCTCGGGATATTACATCAAGAAAATAGAAATGAAAACTGCTGAACACAGCAGGAAGAGTGAAATAAATCTGAAAACTGCTTCCAACTGTTTTTATTCAAGCACTTCTAAAACTCTAGGATAATCCTGTATCTTCCTATACTCCTCCATACATTTAAAAAAATTTTTTCATGACAAAGCTTAATACATGTGCTTGTAAGTTAACTAAATTATATCAGGCATGGAGAAGCAGGTGAGCCCTGGCAGATTTCCCGTTGTTTTTACAACCATTTTCTCTCTCTATCAATTGCTGCAATCTGACCTGGCTCCCTGATCTGCTGTCAGCGCCACAGAGCTCTTCTGTCTCCCAGGGCGACAGGTGTGGCTTTGTCCTCCCAGTGCATGACACCAGGCAGAATCCAGCTCACCTTTCAGAAGCTCACTCTTGTGGCAACACTGCACTTCTTTCATTTATGTCTTTGCCTTTCAGACATGTTTGACCACATTTCTGTCCAGAAGTGTCCGTTGCGTTTCTTGTTCTAATAAAGACATGTACCCAGTGGCAACTCTGGATTCAGCATTTATTGGTGCAATAGAGAGGAAGTGGTCTGTTTCCCCTTTTTGAGCTCTAGCTTGATCTTGAAGAGGCAGCGGGAGGTGGATGGCTTCTAAATATCAACTACAGGAGAGGAACATATTGCAAATTACAGCAAAAGTCAATGGACTGGGGTCAAGGTCAAAGAGAGGGCAATATACTCCGTGAAAACAAAACACGTACCACACCATCTACCATAAAGTTCTCTGAATTGACTCTATAGGTGTATTTCCCTCTCCTTTATGTCTAATCTATGCAAAATAAAGGGTAACTGGCATACAGACAGAGAGGCAGGGCCTAAAAGGGAACATTGTGGAAAGGTAAAATCAAAAGGGCTGAAAAATGGGCTCTGAGATTTGTCCCATAAAATTATTAAGTATGTTTTTTCTTTCTATTAAGAAATTTTATGCACGAGAACCTTAAATCAGCTGGAACACTTTAGTGTTCAGGGAAAATAGGTTATGTATAAATATATTTACCAAGTGTGTATACGAATATAAAATGTGTGTATATAAGTGTATATCTATGTTTTGTCTATAGCTATACTTTTATTTGTCCCATGAGAAGAACGTATCCATAAATATTAAGTAATTATTTATAGACTCCTCTCCCTCAACTGTAGAATGGAAATATCAATTCAATTATAATGTGTAAGTTCATTAAATGCTGTTAATGATATAGTTTATCTCACTTCTAAGGAAATAATTTTACACGGGATTAATATAGTACTGTTAATATAGTTAAGGAATTTTATTATTTTTTAATAGGAATTGAAAATGAAGCCTGCTTTAAATAATTTTAATTAAGTAAAATGATTACCATGGAAGTGTAATTATATCTTAGCATTTCTATGCCCTAAGGGACCATTTAACTTTTTTTGCCTTTATAATTTTTAATTAATTTTACTCCCATATTGCAGATAGGAAAGTTGAGTTTAGGGTAAGGAAAGTATTTTCTAACATATATATTAGCCCTAATTTTTAATCTCCACTTTGCTATGTTTTTTTCCAGAAATCAGGTATAAAATTGGACAGGATTTTAAACTTTTGTATCCTCTCTTTAAGACCATATAAAAAGTCCTAAGTATACATTTTTAAAACTTGTTAAATATAAAAGAATATTCTTATATTACATGATTTAAAGGCATCCTCTTATTAATCTACTTTAAGAACTTCTCCCTTCCCATCTTAAGATCTATTAAAGACTGTGTTAATGATAAAAGGTGTCAAAGATAAGAAATGTTCTTGATAACTGGTACTGAAAACCTGTAACGGAGAAATCCTATACCTTGCTGCAAACCTCTTATCTTCTCACATCTTCAAGACTCACCCAGTGCCTTGGCACAGCTGAAATGTACCTGGCCTACCATACCGAAGTAGCTAAAATTTGCAATCCATCATAACCTTTCCATTCCACCATCTTTTTGACAATTACAAGGGTCTTAGTTCCCTGATGCACTGGGTATCTAAAAAAGTAGAGTATTGGTTCTGGTTTTGGTTGTTGCTTTCATTATTGTTTCTTTTGCTATGCTTCAATCTCAAGTCTACTTAAGTTTTAGTTATGTAAGTCTGACTTGATCCGCAACACAACAAAGTCAGCGTGGGGAGGGACCACCACGCCCTACCAAAAATCAGTTAATCAGTTTATAATTTGCATGTGGTCATTCCCATTCTCATAACTACTGGTTCGAATACACAATGGTTACTGTCTTCATTAGGACTGATGATCCATCCGCCACTAATCTGTAGTTTACTTCTTTTGTTTCTTTACTCAGCACACTGAATTTCCCTGTGGAAACCATCTGCCACTCCTAGTTGATCGTTTTTGATGGAGCTGATTCCACCTTTGGCTACAGAGGGGTGGACATTAGGCCAAACCCTGGTCAGTGACAGCAGCACCTGCTCCTGGTCATACTCACTGGTTCAAGGACAGGCCCATCAAAACAAGTGAGACTCAACTCTGGGTCTTTGGGTCTGCTGCAGAAGAGAACCTCTTGTGTTTCCTGACTGAAAGCTAGACTAATGTAGCCCTAGGGTGCTGATTACCATTTAGGCAATCATGCTAACGCAGTGAAAACTAGGCCAAGAAAGGACAGAAAACTGACCTCTGATTCAATCAGTTGAGCCACTAGATCCATACATGTCTGAAAATGTCATTCAGTCTTCCACATATACACATACAAAAAACAGTAAAAAAGACAATTCAAACATTTCAATGCAATTCTTATAGTTTTTGAAAATTTGGAATTCATCCACCAGCCCTGGCCCCACCAGACAGACTGAATTAGAATCTGTGGCAGTGGAGCCCTGAAATCTGTATATCCAACCATTCCTGCAGTGTTTCCAGTCACCAGTGAATCCAGGGAACCATTGCGGACATGCACCAAAGGCTATCGCTACTTTTCCAACACCATCGATGTGCCAGACGAAGTTCACGGGATGCCTCAGAGGCTTCCCAGAGAACACACCATAAACAGATAAAGTATGCTGAGGGCCAGTTACTCTCTTTCTGGTAGCTTCGATGCCACCACTCTCTCTCTTTTTTTTTTTTTCTAGTCAAGGAAGAGAAGAGACTGCAATTATGTGGGAGAGACTTTAATGGAGGGAGGTCTCCTTTCTTCTTTACAATAGACTCTTGGTAAGTTAAAATGGTCTCTTAACCCATCTGTGTTCTAGAAGATGGGGAGCTTACTTTTCTGGTACCTGTTTGACTAGGACTGGTCAAAGTAGGATGATCAGATAAAATATAATTTGAAAAAGAACAACCAAATCTAATTTTTCTTAGAAAATTAGGTAAACTGTATAACAGAAGGAACTGGGTTTGTCTGTTATTTTCTTTGAATTATTTATTTTGATTATTTTGGGGATATAGTTTCATAATTTCAAATTATTTATTAAGATATTTTTGGGACATAGTTTCCCGAGATGTAAATGGAGTGAGATCTCAATTGACTGGCTGCATTTCTTCCCAATTTTATAACAATAGAGATTACTCCACATTCACCCTCCTGTGTTTCTGACTGGCTTCCAGTAACACTCTCCACATAGTACACTTGTTTAGAAAGATAAGCAAAATATCCAGAGAATACTTCCTGACTTCAGGTCTGCTTAAGGGTGGTTTCCAATCCCTGAAGATTTGTCATCTGTATCAAATCTAATTTTAGGCAACAGGCCCAGTGTGACTAGCTCATTAAAAAGAGATGACTGTTTATTCTCCACAATTATCAGTCTTTTTTATTATTATTAGATAGTCTGAGCTAGTTTTCTCCATAATAATTTGTAAGTCAACCTTTTCAGGCCAAAATTTTATCTGAGGAGCAGGCTGATTCTAGGAACAGCTTTCTACCACTGACAACAGTGCCTTTTATGGAATTGGACACAAACAATATGCTTTCAGGTAGTTCATTCTGGGACTTTTCAAAATGGACAGGAATTCAGTATGGGCAAGCTGCATGAGGCCCTCTGGGTTCCCAACAGTTAATGATCCTATAGAATCTGTCCCTCTGTGTCATCTTGAGTTGGGTTTTAAGGGCAAGTTGTCTCGATGGATAGAAATTTCACTGAGATAAAATAGGATGTGTTCTGTCCTCCTTTACACTAGCCCACACTTTCTTTTTAATTTTTACCTTAACGGCATCTTTTTTGACTGAGAAGAGAGAAAAAGAGTGAGAAAAGAGAAAAAGCATTTCCTAAAGTATTAATGTCATGGCTTTATTGTCACAAAATAGGTGTGAGTTTAAAAAACAAATGGCCTACTATTTAATTAGTATTAAAAATTGCATTAAGATTAATCATCCTAAAACTCAAATAATTATTTTTGGCAGACGCTCTGTAACACTTCACTCACTTATTAGCCAACCACTCTGGACAGGATTTTATCACCTATGAGTAACAAGTTTATGTACAGGACTCACGGGAAGTTCTAAGGTTAGCTATTCTGTGAGTACTCTAATGGGGCCTTCCTTATGTCTATGGCGGTGGGAATTTCATAACATTTTCTAACATTTTTGCAGGCTAAAATAATCAGTCATGCTCTTTGGCATAGAATTTTGAGGTTTGTGAGAAAAATCTTGTCCCATTCTCAGCCCATGTCCATGTGGAGGCGAGGTGGCATTTTACAGACGTATGTTTTGGTTCAGCTTCTCAACTTTTAAAAGAGTTGTCAACTGTATTCCTGTCTCTGCTGAGGCTTAAAGCATGGTCTGTCCCTAATTGGCAACAGAATATTTGCACTCCCAGTACTTGTCAAAAGAGGATAACGCTGAGTCTTTGCTGCCCAGTGCTTATCAAAAATCAGTCATGAGAACTTGTATTTATGGAAGGTTGCCTGAAGGACATACATTCCCTTTTAGATCTTCTCAATTTTATTTTGGATTTAGCCAGACCATTTGAGAGGAACATACTTAAACTCTATGGCTAGGTCATGTCAAAATAATAGTCATCATTTGTGGTCATGTACCCAGCACTGAGTGAGGTGCTTTTCACATATTAGTAATACTCTTTAAAATAACCATGCAAGGTAGGGGTTAATATCTCATTTCCCAGATGAGGAAACAATCTTGGCACCATTCAATTACTTGCTGAAGACCACCCAGCAAGTAGATGGCAGAGTCACAATTCAAACCAAAGTTTGTCTGGCTCCAAATTCCATGCCCTGTATACAAAGCTAGAGTTGCTTTTACTGAATTACATTTTGGTGCTGCAGTAACCTCTATTAAGGGAAGTAAAAAGGAAGAATTCTAGGAAACACAGCATTGTTTTAACTCTGGAGATTTTGCTTACATTATACAGTGTCAACTTCATGGAGGTTCTTGATTAAGAATTCTTGAGGTCTTAGCACCAGAAATAGTTGGGCTTTAATTGAAGAACAGATAGACTTAATATAAAAATATTAAGAAGATTGTGAGTCATGTAACTGATAGTTGTTTCCTTCATCTACTCTCTGGGACAATCAGATCCCAAATTTGGACCTTCCTCTATCTCGTACTTGAGCTATGCATTTTATATGCCACCTTCACCACCAGCATCATCTATTTTATCCTCCCACTCTCTGATGCCTTTACTTACACTTCAACTATTCTACAGCATGCATTTTTGTAACCCACTTCTATTATGTTTTGGAATGAGGTAGGGTATAATAAATTCAAATAAGAAGTCTGCATTTATTAGGCATTTAGTTTCAAGAGTTGTGCTAACTAGCATTATATGATATATTTTCATTTTGTAATCCTTATAATTACTGTGAATTAGGTTATATTATTAGCCCAATTTTATAGATGAGGAAAATTAAGCTCAGAGAGGTTAAGTGAAATGCACACATTCACATAGAAGAGCCAGATTTCTGGCTGGTTCCAGAATCTGAACTCCTAACCACTATGCATGTGCCTCTTCAGATCCATCTGATGGTCAGTTAAGAAAAAGAGATGCATACACGGGAATGAACGGAAATGAAAGGTTACATGGGGAAAGAAAAAGGATAAAAGATACACTAACGGGAAGAAAAGGAGCAAATAAAAATATGAGAGAAAAGGAATGAAGGTAATAGGGAAAAGGAAGGACACAGGACAGGGAAGGAATGTATTCACAACTCTGCCTCAATAGTGTATAATTGTCTGAACTCTAAGAATGATTTCTTCTTGAAGTTTCAGCTTGAATGCTACCAATGCACAAACATCAACTCTTCACTGTAAACTTCTCTATCTTGTTTTGTCTGAACCGATCCTTTGCACTAGTATATGCTACTCTCTTTTGCCATTTATCTTGGTTTGTGTTTCTGCTCTCAACCCAAGTAGTGTCTACCACTTGACAGAAGATAGTTTTATTGCATTTGATCTAGTAGAGGCAGCATCCATGAAATTTCATAATGTTAATTTCCAGGAAAAAGCCTGGTATTTTTTCACTCCAAATAAATTCATCTCTGTTACCATCCATGGAAGTAAACAAAAAGAAGATTCAGGCACACAAACAAAAACAAAACCTACTCATTTTTTTTTCGGATGCCAGGCCAAGAAAACATCACTTTTTAGTGTCCTTCCATAGCCAGGGACATAAAAAGTAAATGCGAAAAAAGAAATCATTCTCAAGAAGTACAGTTATTTACATGGGCTTATATACATATCAGAATAAGTTATCCCTGGGATTTGAATTTATAATTAACTCTCCAATTAACCTTGCTGCATTAGAAAACACCTTCCCTTCCTTTACTTTTAAATTTACTTTGAAATTTAAGATTTTTCAAAAAAGGTTTCTTTTCCCATGAAATTTCAAAGGATACGTTATAGCTTAAGGAATGCTATGGGTTTTAAAAGTTCGCATTGGAACCAGCTCGGTATCTGTAGATTTACCAGCTGGAAATACCTTTAAAATGTAGTATCTGTCATACTGATAGTCTTTGAGAGAATTAGGTTATATAATTACTGATTTCTTTATGTCTTATTTGGATTTCACATTCCAGATATGATAATCGCTTTGAGTTCTCTTATATTCTGGATCAAATCTTATTTTTATTAAGTTGGTTCCTCGTGGAGGAAATATATATTTGCGTCTGAACATTTCTTGTTTCCATAGTCACATTCTTGGCTTCTTTCCTTATCTCCATGGAAGAGATTTCTAAACACAGACAAGATGGGTCATTTCTTAAGTTGCAATGTCTCCTAACTGAAAGAGACTATAAAATGGTGAAGCAAGACTGGATTTTGTTCCAGGTTTAGCCCCAAACCTACCACCCATGATGTGTGCCACTCTGGCTAAACTATGGCCCAACCAGTCATACAAGATTGCTTTGAAGATAACATATGTGAACATGCTTTGTAAATGGTGAAACATTAACAAATTAGATAATTAAATCCAGACCCAGGCCCATATCTAGGTATAAATAAAGGAAAGACTCTGGATTTTCATTCCGCTGCTGCCAAGTGGCTAACACTTGCTGAGAGCCGTCCGACTACAGGGGAACACACGGAGCTCCAGACTTCTCCGTTAAAGGGTAGGCTATCGAAGCGCAGGGTCACGCTCATCACTCAACATCAGGATCAGTAAACCACTCATTGTTGCCAGTAGACCGAAGACTGAGAATTAAGTGTGTGAGGAGGAATACCAAGAAAAATTCTAGACTACTACATGGTTATAGGCTCATATAGTTCAGAGTTGATGACATTAAGTCGAGGGTGTCTCCAAATGGCACAAAACGGGCCTACCTATTAAGCTCTGGCTCATTCACTTCTTCATCACTAGGTATCCACGAGAGCCTCCAACCACTGCTATATGCTTCCAACTTGCAAAAAATTATGAAGAATTTACTTTACCTTTTGTAACAATATGCCAATAAAAATACATTTACAAAGAATTTTTATAAGAAGTTTGTTTAGTTTTTTAACTCCCAAACTTAATGTCACTTTTAAGGGCACACTGAAAATGTTCTTCTAACAGCTGACAGACACCTGACATTTTAACCATTGAGCATGGTGTTCCGTCTTTTCTGCCGGGTGTGTTTTTAGGAGTTAAAGGTGCTTAAGTAAGAATCCTCTTTATAAATTAAACTCAAGTTAAGATACTTAAGAGTATAAATGTCCACAAGGATTTTATGGAATGAATATATACATTTTCTGGAGGGAAATAGAGGTATTTGGTTCTTTAAATAACAATAAAAAGATAAGAAGTTTGTTAATGCCAATAATATTCAGGCTAGAGAGAAGGGAAAACATTCCCAGGAAGAAAGACGCCATGAAAATCTTTTACTGATCAAGTAGTAACCTTGGACAATTCCTTTAATGAATCTGCTAATGTTTGATTAGGATATTAAAAGATTTCTGAAAACTGGGGCAATCCTAAGGGTTCTGCAGTATCTGTGATAGCCTTAATTAATTCCACTTCGAGTTCATTATTCAACACCAGCTTTGGGAAAATAAAAGTTCTGCATCTCTTCACACAAATGTTTGGGAGTTTTTATAATGCAGCCCCCCCTTGCATAATCTATTTGTTCTAAAGTAGACTAAGAAAAGATTCTCCTCATTACATTGCTAGAGGAGTGAGAAAAGTCATCCTCTACTTTCTTCCGTGTTGGCAAAGAACGTTCTCAAGTAACCACCGACACCCATGTCAAGAAGAAAGAGCCATTTCTTCCCCAGCTTTCACAGCTTCATTTTTACTTAAGGGTATTTTTTCCCTGGGGAAATATTCTAGTGATTTCTTTGATCGATAACTTAAATACTTATATCTCCCTCTATAAATTACTTTGAAAAAAGGTATACTTGGCTTCTTTGGCTCACAGTCCCCAATTATCCTTCAACTTCTTCTTTCAGTCATTTTGACACAGGTTCTTTTCTCTTACTTTGGTCTATCTGATCTTTCTCTCTCTCTCTCTCTCTCTCTCTCACACACACACACGCACACACACACTCACACACGTGCACGCGAACACTCCCCTTCAAACTGACTTCATGACAAGTGGTCTGATTCTGAGAACTACCTTAAATTTCAGCTGCCCTGTTGGCTCCTGTACTTACAAAGTCTGAATTTATTGTGGGCCCTTGTAGTGCAATTTTTGACACATCATTAAGCTCCCTTTTCATTGGGAGCCTAAAGGCATGTACAGGCTCACTGTGAAAAGCTAGCCTAAATAACGGTTAACACACGTGTCATGAGCTGCAAGGGGCTTGTTTGCCAGCAGGGCAAACAGTTCACTGCAGCTCTAGCAATACCCTGCAACAGGGTGGGTGGATATAATGAGATAACCACACACCACAAGTGAGTTGTTCATCTTTGTCTTCAAGCATCTAAGAACACAGTTATCTCAGTAGGATGGCGCACCCTGGAGAGTTATAAATATCTTTCAAAAGGTAAAGAAAAACAGTACAAAAAAAGTACCAAAAAATGTAAGCAAAAGAAGAGTTGTGAACAATCTTTTGAAGCAAAATTTCAGCTTACCAGAACGTACTAAATCAGGCCAATAAGTTCTGAGTGCCTTTTCTGCAATAGGGTTTACTTTAATTGTATGCAGATTTAGTCTAATGTTATGATGCTAATCAACCTGTGTTGCTGTAATAAAATAAAGGCAATGTCAACACCTCATCCACTGATCACACTGCTTTTTTCATCCTAGACACCGTATCCTCTCTACATAACACCAAACTACTATAAAAATTATTTATCCAAATCAACTATAATCTAAGGACTGAAAAGGCATAATAAATTATTCGTGATGTGGCCCAATTATGTGGTAATTTCTTTGTTTTAATTATTTGCATAATTTTAATGAAGGGGTTGCTAGAAGGTGGAATCATTTTTATATTTAATGGAAAAAGCAAACTTGTTTTTAAGAATGCAAACAAAGACAATTATCTCTTAAATTAGAAGCATACTAATAGATGCGTGTTCCTAAATTATTACCAGTGTTATTACTTTGCACCGTCAAAACTTTTTCTTTCTGGAGCTCTGATGTTGGCTTTTCAAGTTATTTTTCCCATTTCTGTAAAATGTATTAATATCTTGCTGTTCATCAAGTGCCAAAGTAAAGGTTAAAAAAGTTCCCTAGATTATCTACAGAAGAAAAATACTGGTGGGTGATGACAACTATGATCTTTCAAGATGCAGTTTACGAATTCATAATAACTTAAGAAAGTGAGAAAAAAATAGATTTATCAAGAAAAGAGAGAACTCTCCTAAATTCAACACAGCAAATCAGCAAATTTCTTCAGGGAAAGACATCAAATTTGAAAGGCATCAATACTTTTCTGCTGTCACCAAACTGTTATTTATGCTCATGTGCCAGCTGGATTTGTGTATGTGCGTGCATAATCTTTTTCTCACCACTGATGTCATCATTAAAGCTGTGCAAGAATTTTGATTTTCGCTTTGCACAATCTTCAGGGGAGACTTGGACATTATGGTGAAAGTTTGTGACAAGTCTGCAAAGGAAGAAAAGGAGGCCTTAAGGCAATGAGATTCTACCCCTGAAAAACAGAGGGGCTCTCCGAGCTGCCTGCTGTGGCCTGTGCAGTCCGCAGAGAAGAAGCCACATGAGCAGAGAAGTATGGCTGACTTTTTTCTTGTAAGTGGAGGGAAGAAAAACACTTAGCATTAGCCATTTAACACTCCCCAGAATTATCTATCCTTTCTGCATTTTCAAGCGTATTCTAGCATTCTCTCAAGACATACGTATATATTTATGACGCACAGAAAGATACTGACCACTGGACATCTGTTTCTCAAGGTTGATACTAGTACTACTTTCCAATTGCTGTAAGCCCTATGAAGTTTATGAAAGCTCCAAGGTACTAAGATGTTTAGGAGTTTTTGTTGATAAAAATCTCGAAGCTGTGATAAATTAATTTTCAGACCAGGTAGCAATAATCAGGAACACAAAGGCAACATATGGCGCCCAGAGGCAGCTGATTCTAGACTTGAAGAGCTGAGGTTGCCCAGGCCACAACGTGTGCAGAGCGTGGAGGGTAGAGCCTGTGAAAGGGATCCCTTCCTCTATTAAGAACGGGGCTTCACTCACTTTGGCTGACCTGACAGCTCCGAAGTCAGGGAACCTATTGTTTGGTGTAATTCTTTCAGGGATGTTTTGATTTTTCCACGTCTAACCCGTACAAACTATGCCCCCTCAACACTTCATTTGGAGACCTAGTAACTGGATTATGTGATAGTGAGAGGTTATTCCACAGTATCTTTCTTAACTCAGTTAGCTGGGGAAGGGATTATGGGGCAGGAAAACTTGAGAGTGGCTCACAGATCCCTACAAGGTAGGTATGAGTTTCCCCAGTCTGAAAAAGGAGCTAACCAGAGGTCAGAGAGTTTAGCTCACTTATCCAAGGTGAGAAGTCTAACGGGAAGCAGTGAGTTACAATGGCCCGGGTGTGAACCCCAGCCCCATCCTACCAATGCTATGGGTCGGCCCCATCATCCGCGCCCACTAAAACAATTGCTTTTGCCTGGGCCGTGACCTCCAGGACTCTCATGACCACTACATCATCACCGTCATTCTTGTCAGAGTCATCATTTGCATTCAGACTGTCTTACTTGAAAGCACTCGCCCTTTCCTCAAATAGTTCCTCAAACTGGATTATGGGAAGAAACGAATGAAAGAACAAGCCCATCCGTAGGTCGGCCTGGTGTCATTGAGAGGTGCCAAGGGCACACAAAGTGCTAACCAGTCCTCAAGGGCTCACTGCCCAGCTGGGGAGAGAAAACACCTATAGGACCAATTCAGTACATAAAACATGGTATTGTATATTGTTGAGCAGCAGAATGAGCGGCAAAGACAGAAAGCACTTCAGGAGTTGAAGGGTTTTCATGACTATATTTCTTTGCCTTCTCCAGTCTCCTGTGCTTTTCTGGTTACCATGGTGGCTGGAATCAATCCAGATTCTTTATAAAGACACTCAGGGTTGAGACTTAACACTGGAAGGTTTAGACTGTGAAATTCCCTTTCCCTAGCGATTTTCTGATTTCACAGTCTGAGTCTCTGTCTTTGGAATAGATTTAAAAGACCCACCGGATTGCTCATGGCTCTGTTCTAAGTGGCGACCTTAATTCCTTATATAAACTAGAGCTGATAAAATTCGTAATTTCCTATTTATAACATCTTTGCTTCTCTTACACCACAGGGGGCAAACACAAGGCCCCCTACCTTGTTTTATCTGGCCCGGCACCTTATTTCTACCTGGTGGCAGCGGAACTCTCGCTTAACTGTTAAGGAGCAGTTACATCTATACAGTCCTAACATTATATTAGGCCCTTTGAAAGCAACCATGAGGCTGATGTGGTCCCCAGTGAAAATGAGTTTGACACCCCTGTCTTACATAAGAACAAGATAAGCAAGATAATTACTGGGTTCTGCTCTGTGGTTTGAAAATCATGGGCTTAAGATATGGAAGCAGCTCAAGTGTCCATCAGTAAATGAGTGAATAAAACAACTATGGGGCATTTACACTATGGAGTACTACTCAGCTGTAAAAAATAAAAATTTTACCTTTTACGACAGCATGGATGGACCTGGAGAACAAAAGACAAATACCATATGATTTCACTCATACGTGGAATCTAATGAACAAACTGAACTAATAAGCAAAATAGAGACAAACTCATAGATGGAGAGCAGATGACAGCCAAGGGAGGTTGGGGAGTTTATGGGGTGAAGGGATAAAGCAAAAAAGAAAAAGGACTCATGGACATGGACAACAGTGTGGTGATTGTCTGGGTGAGGGTGGCATAAGAAGACTAAATGATAATGGAAAAAATGCAATTAAAAAAAGAAATAAAAAATATGGGCTTAAAAATTATGGGGCCATTTGCATCCCAGGAAGCAAAGAGGTTTTGATTGGGAATACGTTCTGCTGTATATAGGACTATTAGGGACAACAATTGTAGAGTGCTTTTTTCCCCCACTGAAAGAAAATCTTCTTGTTGAAAATTTACTTTTACTCTCTTTCCAAGACAATTCTAAGGTTTTGACAGAAGTGAAAATGAGCCACAGTGTCCCTGGAGGAGCAGCAGAGCACAGTGGCTCAGAGCAAAGCCAGGGGCTAGTCTGTTCAGGTCCACAATCTAATCCTTAGCAGCTCTGGGTTCCTGGGCAAATTACTTCACTTCTCTGTCCCTCAGTCTCTTCTCCTGTATGTAAAATAAGAACAACAGGAGTAACTACCGTACAAGATTATAAGGGTGAAATGAGTTACTGTTTATAAAGTTCTCAGAACAAAGCCTGGCACAAGGTAAGCACAATTTAAGTGTATGTTAAACGAGTCCGGAGAGCTGAGCTTGCTTGCTAGTCTTCTTTAAAGCTTCTCTCCAGTTAGAGGGATGAAGAGTAAATATCTGAAATGTGAAGCCCTCAGGTTTGAGGGTGCAGATTGGGACACTGGCTAACTGATCAGTCACCTCATAAAGTAGAATGAGTCTTAAGTAAGGGCCCCCAAATCAGATTACTCCTCATGCTCAGTCAAGTAAGGGTAAAGTATTAATCTGTATTTTTAATGCTACTTTATATTTGCAAGGACTCAGGAAGGCAGATATCCTGAAGCACAGCTCTTGGACGGACTTTTGGCAATAATATTCAAACATTCCTTTATATACCACTGTTTGATTTAAGGCAGTAAGTTGTTAACTGGGTCAACTGTTAACACATATCCCTTCCTTTTTTAGGAAATACACCTGTTTCTGTGATTTGATTTGGCTCCTAATTCAAACAGACTTCCAAGTGCTCTGAAACAAAATCAACCTAAAATTGTACACTTATCTAGAGTTACATTTAGGCCATATGGTTTAAGTTGTCCAAATGTCACAGAAGCAACAGCAGCAGCCATCATCACGCTTGACACTCACCCAGCATCTTTCCTGCCAGAATATTATATGTTATAAAAGTTTCATTAAGACAGAGGTGTTAACCCTAATTCCAAAGGACCAGTTACTTAACTGCTGTGTTTTGGTTTAGCTGTTTCACACTGAATTGCTACACAAGAGTTTCTCAAAGTCCATAATAGTTTCATGATGGTATTCTTATAACTGATAATCTAAACTGTGAAATCCTATGATATGGAAGAGATGGGAGGCATGTGGGGCCAAGATCATTTTCTTGGTTGTCTGAGGAGACTCAGCTAAATTATTAGACACACTGGATTAGAGTCAGAGCAATGACTGGGGTGTCATTTCTCAAGACGCCTGTAAAATGCATTGGAAAAGTCTGGGCAGTGAGGACATCCAAGTGCATCACCTTAAGTCCTTACCCATGTGAACTTGAAATTTTCTATCAGATTTCCAGTTCTGCTTCTAAGCATCCAGCACAATGCCAGATATAAAGGAGGTGCTGAATAAATAAATGATGAGTGGACATATAACTGCCTAATTAACCTGTTGCAACTTAACAACCAGAGAGTTTTACAGTATATGTGTGGAGCAGATGTGATGAATTTAGGTAGAGAAAAGACACTAAGATGATGCTGGGCAAGAAAGATGATGGCAGGGTTAGCAGGGGCAGGTGTGAGCTGCTTGGACTGAAGGGATCCTGAGTGTCGCTGTTAAATTCTCTAACAGTATAGTATGAGTCAAGACAGAATTCCATCATTATTTTTCCTAGAGTTAGTTCTATGGTACCGAATGTCTGTCCCTGGAATTATCTAGGCTGAAATACTGTGAAGATGGATGCTTGCCTACTCATTAACCAACTAACCAATCAACCAACTACCCAACCAAGCCATGTGCTCCTCTCATGAACACCCCTCTCAGATGCCACGCCTACAGTCAGTGAACTCACAATGAAATGCAAGAGGTAAAAAATTCAATCCTTTGAAACAGGTCCCAAATTTTATCAAGTACTAGGACTTGGCTATCAACTCCCAGCTGAAGTCATCACATCTGAATATTCAGAAAGTTTTATAATCAACTGTAACCATGCCTTTCAGTAAATATCCCTTTACTCCCAGTTGCTGCTTTACCTGCTAACCCAAATAGGAGGATTTATGCAGCCAATATGTACTATTTTCCCTGCAGTCAAGTTTTCACACTGAAATACTAAAAGAGTCTCAGGGTTTACCCAGCAGTGTGCTGAAGGTAAACCAAAATAAGACTAAGTAAGATAGGAGACTTTTTTTTAATGGTAGGAATGTTTGTTTTTAAAAAATGTAAAATAAAGATGAAAATGTTCCAGAATAGAATGGCTAATTCATATTTATTTCAAAATATTATAAGAGACTTCAAAAAAAAAAGTTTCGCCTACCACGGTCATCTCAGACGGGGCCAGCGCGGGCCCCCTCGGGATGGGCAGTCACTCTGCACAACTGACGGGTGTCCGGGAAGCACCAAGACACAAACCCAAGCAATGGATTTGAAGCCTGGCTCTAGCACTTCCTGCCTCTATGATCTTAGACAAATTCCTCTTTCAGAGCTTTGATTTCTTCTTCCATGAATGGTAAAGCAACAGCACCTTCCTTAAGAGATGATTATAAAGATCACATGATGACATTCGCACACTGCCAGGCATATAATATATGCTCAATAAATATTCATTCTCCTTAATTGAAAGAAACTAATTCGCACATCAAATTCTAGGACTTCCTATACCCTCGACTCAGTGTTTAATTATGTCCTCTGGTAATAATTAGAGATCTAGAGTAATGACCTTAGGCTAAGCACTGGAAACACGCCTGCACTGGACCACCACAGGGGATACAAAGCCAAGTCCTTTGAATAAACCTGGAATCACCGTAAGTGAATCCCATATGCTAAAACTGGGTTGGGTTTAAAGTGACACCCATCTTAAACTCAAATACTGTAGCCACGGAAAAATCCCCTCTTCCTCAACTCTCAGGGGGATTCTTGGAACCATCTAAGCCAGCCAGATAGTAGAAAAAACAATGAGAATTGTTTCTCATTTAAGAATGCAAAAAGTATTAATAGGTAAACAGGACAAAACTGAGAAGCCTAGGATAGAGAGGAACAGAGAGATGGCAGATAGCATCCTCTGCTCTCCTTTCTCATTCCTGGGAAGGTGAGTGTAAGAAGAAAGCTTTGCTTGGATCTTCCGAGGGAAGGAAGGGAATGTAAGGGAGGGGAATGTAAGAAGGTAAGTGGGCCTATTAGGGCCACGTGCTTGGGGTTCTTCATCTCTGGGGCTGCTCTGGATTTCTTAAGGCTCTCGTCCTTTCCCTGTAACCCTTTGTTTCCTCTGAATTTCTTATTTTGGGTTGTGAGAGAGAAATACCTGGATTGACCAGGGCTTACTATCCATGTGCTACAGAGCAAATGATTTAAACTTACCAAACTCAGTTTCCATTTCCTAAGTAGGAGTACTACCACAAGACTCAAGTACTCTTATAAGAGCAAAATAGTCTAATATTTGCAATGTAATCTAGATAGTGACACTTCCTAATTTCTAGAAAGGTGGTGTTACCATCAGAAAGATAACTGGATTTGTTTTGAAGTTGCATTTGAATATTAAACAAGCTGTTTTTAATGAGCACCTGTGTTCATTTGAGGTGGCTCTTCTCTCTCTCTCCCCACCCTGTTTTTTGGTTTTTTTTTGTTTGTTTGTTTTTTCTTTTTGCTGGGAAGTTGTGATGGAGAATATCACCCTTAGGTTAGGTTTGGCCACTTCAGATAAAACAACTAAGTACTTGGCACACAGTTGGTGCTCAATATGGGAAGCACTTTTGGCACTGGAGTTCTACAGGAGGCAGACGAGCATACAGATTGCTGTCTAGCATGTATCCAAGGCTCAAAGGATGGAACTGTCCCTGACCATCTAGGAATGTCAGCCCAAATCATTAGGAAATGAAGGTAGGGATTCAAGGACACATCCCTGGGTGGAAATTTTGACCTAAAAATAAAATAATGGCATTACAAAGAAAGCACTTAATAGATTGGCAAAAGGTAACTTAAGTCTCAAATTTATGGTCAATCACAAAGATTGGCATTTAAGATTGGAAAACCTCTTAGGATATAATATTTTTCTATTAAAATAGCTGAAAAACAAAGCTGATTTTCTATGCTGTTGCTACTCACCATTTCATAGTGGCTCAACTCCCACCCCAAATGTTGTGGAATTGCATTCAGAATAGATTTGTTTATCAGTTCTTCTACCCTATCCATTTTTCAGCAGCTGATTAGTCTCCCTGGGATGTAGACGCATCTCTCTGATCAAGAGCTGCTTGACTCTCCCATCCTTCACATGCATCTCAATACCCACATTACTTATAATAAATGTGCTTATATGTACATATATAAACACATTTGTATGCATATATGTTCCCAATACCAAATTCAAAGACACATTCCAAATGGATGTATATATGCACTCATATACATATAGGACTCCAACTGAATTCCCACAGGGAAATGTGGAACACATTGTTAAAATGTCTGTCATCCATGTAAGAGAAACAGAAATGAGCCGGGCATTAAATTTGCATACAGCCCCGAGCACAGAGGTTCCTGTATGTGCACCGTTCTCCTGTTCTTGATGATGGGCATATCTGACAGAAAGATTCTGTCAGGATTAGCTCAGGAAAAACACCCCCAAGGAGATAATTTGAAGACATACTGAGAATTTGCCTCAATACATGAAAATAAACAGGAAATCCACAGCACTCTGTGTGCATTGAGAAGTTCCCACGGACGCCCTGCTGCACACCAGGGGATAATCTGCTGGAGCTAATTAATACACAGTCACACGCAACGCTGTTAGAAGTGGTTGCCACTTAGGATTGATTTAGTTGCTGCAGTGCCTTAAAGAGACTTGAGAAGATTTTTGTGTGAGGAAAGAGAAGGAAATAAAAGTATAAAAATAGCTGCAAAACTAAAAGGTGTTAAGGTCTCCCTCCCCCACAAAGATATTAGGGAAAGTTATTGAGAAACTATTAGTAATCGAGTGAAGAAAGTTTTTTACTTGATTTTATGTTTTCTTCCACATCGAAATAAAACACACGCGCACACACACCCATACAGGCATTCCCCACCCCTTCAGTGCAGAGTCTGTAGGTTGTGTCTAAGAAAAAGGGCATGTTTTACTTCACAAGCAAAGCAGCTCTTCATTAAATGCTGACATATGGATTGTGTCATCTAAAAAAGAAACGATCTTCTTTCTCCATGTCTACATCTCCCTTCATTTTATCTTTCTGATTTATGTATGTTTTCAGCTAAGTTATTAATTAGTAACATGTTTTGGGGAAAATCATCAAGGAGTATAGGGCCACAATTTTTTTTTATTAAACTTTGTGATATAATCAGGACAAAACACAACCCAACTACTTAAAAATGTTCTTCCTTATGCGCCCGGCTGGTGTAGCTCAGTGGATTGAGCGTGGGCTGGGAACCAGAGGGTCCCAGTTCGATTCCCAGTCGGGGCACATGCCTGGGTTGCAGGCCAGGTCCCCGGTGAGGGCCATGTGAGAGGCAACCATACATTGTTCTTTCTCCCTCCCTTCTCCTCTCTCTGAAAATAAATAAGTAAAATCTTTAAAAAAAAATGTTCTTCCTTAAAGTGAATGTTATGGATGCTATCTTATGAATAAACGATATCCTCAATAATGATCATAGTGAAATATCACAACTGAATAAATAGAGAGGTTTTAGCAACCTGCTTTTTATGACTGAAACATGATGGGAATAATGTAGAAAAGACCATTAGTGTAAACCCCATTAAGTCAGGCTTTGTGAAAATTTAGAGAGTTGCAATTGATTTTTTGCCCCGATAAAAGGGTTTACTAAAGAAAATTATATAACATAAAAAGTATTTCAGGGAAGAGAGTGTTTACTTTAGAGTTGAGAATCCACTTTTTTATTTTAGCTGTATCGTTTGTATCCAAAACAGCTAGAAATCATCCTTGATTCAGAGTAATTCTATCTGGTTATACTTTGCTTTCCAGTAATTGAGACATCGCTTATTAAGAATAAAACCTACACAAAAAATGTTCTATGAAATACATTTTCCCATCAGGCTAGACTGGCTTACAAAATAAGATCCAACAAAAATGCACTGGCATTGAGTATGCGTTGTGTACAAAGACCTCTACCACATCCTGCAGAGAGTACAAAACACACATACAACCTCTTCTCCGTTCTTCTAGGCTCAAACGCAGGAGGGGAGGCAGACACATTTGCGAAGAATTAGGGAACAGCAAACAAGTTCATCTGGAAAAACAACTCCAAATATCTGGCAGGGGTAACTTGGCGTGTTTTGTTGAGATATGATACCTGCCTGTGCGCAAGCACACGAGCGGGAATTAACTTACAACGTCTGCCAAGAGAAGGGGCATCGGCGCGGCAGACCATGGCACAGACACTGCCACTGCCACTGCCACCTCTGGCCCAGGAAATACGGTGGCAGGGTGGGGCGGGACTGTACCTAAGAAATAAGGTTAGCATGGTTACTGGCATTTTATTTTCAGTATCTCTCACAAAACAAAATTTTAACAATGGTTTGGGGACCATTCATTGTTGCTTCTTATATGAATTTTGGAGTGTTTATATAGAAAATAAAAGCATGAACAAAGTGTTCAACCCTAAATCTGAAGATATGGAACTTGACCAAGTGTTACGTAAATGCAAGTGGGACATTGCTTTGAATTGGGCACAACACTAGAGAAGAATTTGGGGGTTCTGGGAATGTTCAACGTGGGACCAGCATATCTGGATGAGGTAACCTTATTAAGTGGACAAAGGTGGTATTTTTGCAAAAATAAACATTTTTTTTGCTATGTTTCCAAATGTTAAAAAAGATTAGCTGGAAGCAGCCGCTCAGTCTACTGTAAACAGAACGGATACCAAGTACCACACGGGACTATGACAGACCACCCATACAAACACTGCCATCAAGTGACCTTGGCAATGGATAAGGCTCTCCGTCTTCATCTTTAGAAGGAGTTGGAGAGATAAGGCAATTTTTTAAGTATTTCAAGGAATGTGTGGACATTTTATTTCTATTCATTTCATTAACTCACTTCTAGAGCTACACTCATCTATCTGCTCCAAGGGAAGTAAAACTCTGCGGAGGCCGCGTCAAGGGGCTGCTTCTCCTTCGGGGCTAAGGGGCAGGAGGCCCTGGGGGAGACAGAGGGATGGGACAGTGGCGCACGCCAGTGTCTGTGGAATCCCAGCAGCTCCCCAGCTGCCAGTTGTAAGAATGTTTTTCTGAATCTCGTTCACTCACAAGTTTTACTTTATGTTGTAAAAAAATTGATCTTTACTGTGTCTTTCACCTCCTCCTTTGGCAATTTCTGGCTTCTTTCTTCAGTCTTTTGAAATTTTGCCTTATTTCCTCTCTTGGTTAAGTCCTTCATCTTTCAATGTATTATATGCCCTTTCGTGGAAGGAACCCAGGTGGGTTTTCTATCCTGACTTCAATTAGAATGACCTGACGGTAGTTAGATTTACTTGTTATACCTGATCCCTGTCCAATACCTGTTAAATCAGAATCACTAAAGGGCAGATACTGGGGATGTATGTGTGTGTGTGTGTGTTCTTTGAATGCACCGTTGGTGATACTAATGAACATCCAGTAGGGTGGACTGTGGTAGGCCAGTGGTTCTCAAAGTGCAGTCCCTGAACCATTAGCATCAGCCTCACCTGTAAACCTGTTAAAAATGCAAATACTTGAACTCCACCTCCACCCTACCGCATCACAAACCTTGGGATAGAAGCCTAGATTTCTGTGTTTTTAAGAACCTTCCAGATGATTCTGAAACATGCTTAAGTTTGAAAAACTGTGCGCTAGATCATTGGCATTTTTTTTTTTGTCTAAGTTAAGATCTTTAGTAAGGTCTTATTTAAAATGCGGTTCCCAACCAGAAGCACCAGGATCACCTAAAAGGTGGTTAACTCTTGGCTAACCGAGATTTATAATCTGGGTTTCTAACAAGATCCCCAGGTGACATGCACACAGAGCAAAGGCTGAGAACCACCGTTCTAAGAACTTATTCAAAGTTCCATGCACACTGCCGAGGAGCTGGCTATTATGACCTTATTAATAAATGTAATAACTATTCATCTCTTAAAAATAGAATCTACTTATTCTTTAGCTATTCAAACAGAAACAAAGTTGTTTTTCCAATGTAGGAGTAAGTCTAAGTCTTTTTCTATACTTCGTTTCCAGTTCTAAAGGTATTTTCACATCTTCTGAGAAAACGAAGACATGAAAGATCACAATTCCTGATGTTTTCCTTAGTTCTGAGATATATCCATTGTACTCCCCTGAGAGTGGGATTTCTGAGGTTTGACAGAGAACAAAGATGGTTTCTTTGCTCTGTGCCCTGACCCACACACAGGAAGGGATCTCTGGGAGTAAAACAAAAAATCTTTATTGGCTGTATTAGGAGACAGCAATGTGTGTATTTGTATGTATATTGCGGTGGGGAGAAAGAGAGAGAGAGAAATGTCACCCCCCCCAAGCCAAGTTCATCACCCCTTCAGGTCAAGCCCAGACTTCTCTGTAACAGAGGGAGCTCTGTTGTCCTTGTGATCATTCTAAAACAACGAGAACCAGTGCAATGGCAAAAGATCACAAACCCACCTGCTCAAGCACCTGCTTTTCCACTCTTCTATTTTCATATGCAACTTCAGCCTCATTTAGCTCAGATAAGAACTGACCCCTTGACACTGCAGGTCCTTCACCTGTTTGGTATCCTAGCCTAAGCCTTGATCTGGGAGGGGCGGTAAGCAGGTGGAGAGAGGGACTATGGGATGATCTACATTTTTAGCTCACAGAGAGAACTTTCTCAGAATTGAAAAGAGCATACTGAAAAATAATGTCTTAATAGTATGCCCAAATCTGATTAAAACCAACATGTAAATCAACTACACTTCATAAAGGAATATGTCACTGAATCTTATAATCAGAAAACCTTGGAAAAATAAAGGATTCAAAACCAGATGTGTGACATTATGAAGAAGCCTCCCTATCATATTAAAGTTATTTTTCTCATCCCAGTTTCACCAGTAGGTTTGAAACTTCTTAGTCACTCAAGTTATTTCTTTCTGATCTTCTCCCCCAACCCCCAGCCCTGGGGGTTACCCTGTGAGAAAATGACTTCTCTATCTAACCACTTAAGATGTGAATATTTGTTGTGAACCAGCTGCAGCTCTAATAACCACTGATCCATGGAATCAAAGGCGACTCCTCACAAACAATAAGCTCTTCTTGTTCCTGAGACTGCACTCTGTAACCTTTGCAAGTATTATAAAAAGCAGGCATGACAGGTCCAAAATGCAATCACAGCCATAAGTTTCTTACGATTGGATTAATTTCAAACTTTAGAAAAGTAAGTAGTTGAAGTTTTGTCAACAAAGGTGGTAACTGATGATATACAATATCTAGGACTGTGGGGCAATTTTTGCAAAATAAGATGAATCACACTGCCAATTTGGTCAACAGCTGAAACTTAAATTACCGACAGTTTGAAATATGTTGACACAGCGGTGACAATCAAAGGTTACTTTCTCTCTCATTTAAGTATAATATTCCACATTAAGAAATGCAACCATTCAGAAACAATTTGTTCAAAGGATCCCTGAAATAGACCAAGCTCCGTTCTCTAAAATGCAGTAAATTCCTTGGTAGCAAACAAACAAACACAGGGATGAAGGTTTGTGGTTTTTTTGAACTCCACAAAATTAACATGGAATCAGACATTCATAGGTATGAAATATTAACCTGAGAATAAAATATATTGATGAAATTTCAGTGTAATTAAAACCCATTTCCCTCCTCTGTAAGATGTGGCTTTAATAAGAATATGAATATGTTCACAGTCAGGTCCTAAGCAATCTGAATCCCAATCGCGAACAGAGCCTGGGCACCTAGTAGGCACTCAGTCGGTGTGAGGAAGGAAGGAACGAACGAGAGATCAGAACTGGACAAATACCTCTGTTGACAAAAGGGAATTTATCTTTCTAAAAGAGAAGTTATACTTTTGATATTTTCAATATTTCAAGTTTGAAAACATCACATACTATTTTCAACCTGCTAATTAGAAATAAAGGAACATTTTGGTACCTGTTTGGCAACTGTTTGAATTAATACATTTATCAGTTACTCCAAAAAACAGCTGAGAAGAAAGAAAATGATCCTTGTTGCCATATATATATATATATATATATACATATATATATATATATATACACATATATATATATACACGCACGCATGCAATGACACTTTGTGGTATTTGTTTAAAAATAGCAAATTACAATGAATAATGTTGGTTCTTTTGGCCTTTAACTGTTCTTCACAGAAATACAATTAAACAACAACAACAACAACAACAACAGAGAAATACAACTAAACAGGTCTAAACTGGTAAAGGTTCAGAAATGCTAACAGCAATTTCCTCATTGTGTGTGAGAGTCCCTGACTTCAGAAGCACTTTTTCATAATCTTTGCTACATAAGTACTAAAATATTATTCTCTATCTTAGAAGACTTATGGATTTCTCTTTTATATAAAGGGTTGTATGAGAAACAAAACATTATGTTTCAGACAAGAGGCCTTATGATTATCAAGATTCCAGGTTATGCACCCAAGCATTCGGCTGTCTCCCATCTACATGGGGTCACAATGCAAAGTAAAGTCACCTCTGAGCAAAACCGTGAACTTCGAGGCCAAACAACTGCATAAATAATCTGTAGGCCACAGACCATCATCAAAGTCTGGAATTTATGCAAATAACACTGCTCACATTTAACAGATCTGTAATGGTGTAAGCTTTTCTAGCCTAAATAAATGAGCAAATGGAGAGCTTTTTATGGTGCAAGATTGCTACCTACAGGCCAAACTGCAGAATGACATACTCAATGCAAGGCGACTGGGGTGGAAGAGAGAAAGAGGTAAACAATTTTTATAATGGCACAAAAGTCATTTGCTGACAAGCAGATAAGCCCAGGAGCATGTAAGATTTCATAATAAACACTAGGATATGTACTGACAGTTTTTGTTTTAAAACTACAATCCAGTTTTAGTTTTCTATTATTTCTCACTTTTTTTCCTTTTGGACGTTTCTTTATCTTTTGAAAAATGTAAATTGCTTTTCTGATGGGGAAAAAGTTCTCTTTAAGTAATATATTCTAATAGCTCTAAATGTAGACTGATTCCATATATAGGTTTTGTGTGGAATCTATATTGATGATTTTGATTGTTTTTGGTAGAGTGATCAATCACAAAATTTGGAATTAGTTACCATGGTCTGAATAAATCTCGTCAGGAGGCAGTGATAGGGGTGGGGACTGTTTCTACTACATATTCCCTGTCTCTGTATAGCTTTTAAAATTCATTTGTTCAATAACTACTTTCCTTTTTTGAATAACTTACAGATTATGTATATTTTAACCTATATTCCTTCTTTAAGAAAATATTAAATACTTTAGTTACGAAGCTCAGATAATAGTTCATCTTACAATAAAGGAATATGATTTTTACTTGCCGCACAATGTAAAATTTATAATGAATTCTCAGAAATTTATACAAAAGCCCACATACTCGAAAGTACAGAGAGTGATTTTAAAAATGTAGATCTTTACATTAATAAGGCAGATCATTAGAAATGCCTTTTTTCCTTCAATCATAAAGAAATTCCAATTCTAAAGAGAGTAGGTTTCAAAACTGAATAATATATTATGGCTAAAACACATCAACAATCTGTCATACCATATGTACGAATAAACATATCCCACTGTTACTGCACATGCCATAAATGAGGCCGATGAAACATCTGAAAAGGTAGAGCAAAATCTTTCTCATACCGTTATAGACGCGAGGGAACATTGTCAACGTATTCTAAGATATGCATACAGGAAAGTTAATCGCTCTTTAACACTGCTATTTTTACAGTTCAAACACTCTGCTTGCCCATCTGATGAAGATGTTTGACACATCCTTCATTTTAAACACAATTTAGAACATATGCAGGTTGAATAAGGAAAGAATAGTATTCTTTATAATTGGAGTTTGGTTTTGAATAGTAAAATTTTATTTAGGATGTATGTTTAAAATATTTAGATGTTATAATCTTAGCTGAAATTTAATTAAAGAGTTTAAATATAACAAAATCATCAACAAAAGGGCATTGTATTAATAATACAGATGCTAGTTTATTTTGATTCAGAGCCAACTGTATATGGTTCGGTATTTTTCCCCAACTGAAGTATGCATTTTAAGCAATTAGGTGATGTAATAAACGAGGATCATAGAGTCTGTAACTTTAAAAGTGGAAGTGGTGAAGGCATCAACCGACAGGTGTTTTTTCCCAATTCTTACAGTCTCACGAAGAGCAAATGTTTTATATATGGTGTTTAATTGTACATAATGATAATATAATCATGTAATGATTAAATGCTTTCAATTTTATTTTAATTAAGTAGATGATCTTTTTATTAGAAACAGTTTTCTATAATTAAATTGTTAAGGAAAACTTTTAATCAAGATTGAGGATGAACCATATAATTTCTAAAAGCAGATTCATAACAAATTTTCTGTGAAATTAACATTTAATTCATCTAACAATATTTTCCCTCTTATATAGTTCTCAGTAAATTGCGTTGTTACTTCCCAACTGATTTATGCTTTGTCAGTCAGTATAACTGTGAACAGAATTAGCAAAAATGTTCAGGATGTGTGAGAGAATTATTGTTCAAGGGTTAGAATTATTTTAATATTTCCCTCTTAGGTAAAACAGATTGTAAAGGCCTTATTATTATTTACCAAGGCAAATAAATTCATGTGTAGTCCTAATTCTACCATAACATAATTATAAACCATAATAAAGGGTAAGACTTTTCTTATTTACATTTAAGAAGGTTTAAGAAAGAAAATATACAGCGGAATAATAAAAACTGTATCATGATTGGTAGACACTTATCCTAAGCCTGTATCTCTCAAAATCACCTACAATTACTGGTCACAAGGAACAGTGTCATTATTTCGTGGCACGACTGTGATGCTCGTGGCAAGGAGCCCACTGTGTTTATATGTTGTTTTAATGTGAATTATGCATTGGGAAAATTGTCCATAACAGCTATCTTTTTCTTAGCTTGCAAAGCTGTATTTGACATTTTTCTTCTTATTTGTATACTTTCATTGTTCTTGTGCTAAACATGAATGAATTCTAAAACTAAATTCACATTATCACTGTGAATTTTAAAGTGGTCAGGTCTCTTACTAGCAAGGCATGTTACTTTTATCTTTGTTACAAGCTCTGCAAAACTTACTGGTAACACACTTGCAGAAAATGCCAGCCAATAAACTGCACTAAAATAATTTTCTTTATAAAAGCACAGTGATCTTTGGCATCATTCACTATTTTCAGAGCCATAAAAGAACAGATAACAAATATATGACTCACAAATTATCAATTAGGAAAAATAATCTGGTTCAGAAAGCTGCAGTAATGTAAAAAGATGGATCACTTGTCACAAACCAATAAAGGCTATTGTTTGTGAATCCAATATTTGATTTTATCATTTATGTTGGGCAACTTAAAATGATTTTTAAACCACATTACTTTTTGAAAAAAAAATCACTATAAAGGTGAACACGGGGGTTGGGGGGAGGAGAAACCAGATGCATAATCTGTCATCCTCAAAACAATTTATATTCTTACATTGAATCCAGGCTACAAACCCAAGTTGCAGGGACCTAGTCAGCAAGGAGAGATGCATGAGGAAAGGACCGGACGGCGTTCGTGTTCCAGGGAACGCAAAGGACCAGGAACGTTAGTATAACTTGGATTGTATCTTTCCTTTCGATAGGCCACCCGATGGCTGGAAATTTGCAGCTATCATACTTCACGATGTAGTGAAATTTAAACCTTGTGGTTTTTTTTAAGCTAACTGTGGCTTGTTACACTTCGTATGTGGATATCTGCTTTTGCTTATTTTGTGTTACACAGAGAAAAGTCTAATGAGGCTGCCAAGCTCAGAAAACCTTTACGACCAATTCTCTTCCAGATTGTTTCATAGAAGGAAGAGGTACAATTCTTATCAACCAAGAAGTGCATCCGTGTGAGTGACTGGGTCCATTTTAATGCTCTACCTGCTCTATGATATCCCATGAGAGCCTGTTTATGCCTGCTTGTATATAGGACTGGAATGGCAAGGAAAATCAGAAAGACTTTGTCCACAAGGCCAGTGATAAAATGTGCATATGTTATCTAGGGGTGACCCCGCTCCTCCTAGATAATAGATTTGATCATCAGATGCTACAGGGCACAGGTGAATTTCAATGACAGTAGCAGGAATGATAATATGGAAAACAAAGGCTAAAGGTAGCAGGGATCATAATGCACATAATGGGGAGTAATCCCCCCAAAATGATGTGCCCAGATGGGTGTCTGGTGGGAAAACTGGAGAACAGTGAAAATAAAGGTGGTCGTCTCCAAGAGACATTATCAACCATGGGATTTTACCATTTAACACTTCTTTCCTCTCCTGACTCAGTGAAGAAACACTAGAAATCCCCAAATAAACAGAAAAAGGGCAAGTCCAAGGGCCTAGTTATCCATGCCAAAACACAGCAAGAAAAGTGTAAGTATTAAGCCCTGAGTTAACTTCGAACAGCCCGTTTGAAGTGGGGCTCATGAGTGTTCTTGGACAAATTCCTACTTGGACTCGGAAAAGAAGTGAAAATGAGGTGGGGGAGGAGCATAATTGAGTAACTATTCAATTATGGCAACTGCTAGCTAATGAAGACCTATTACAACAAAGTTTTTAATAGAAAATGTGCTAATTGACTATGTTGGAGCTCAGAACAAGCATATGGCTAAGATGTTTGATTACCTAGTCTGGTTCCATGTCAGTGATCAACTATAACACTGTAAAAATGAGTGTTTCTATGACAACTACTGAGCTTGCTGACTAAGCAGTGGGTGACCAACTTGAGGGATGAGTTTCTCCAAATACACAATCCATTAGTCCCCACACCGTGTGACCTGCAAGCTCATCAGCTAAGGTATGCTTTCTCTTGTCCCATACTCAAGACGTTCATCTTTCTCTGCCTTGGCAAAGCCTGGCTCAGACTCTCAGGCACAGAATATTGCATAGGATTATTATTTTTTTAATTAGAAAGGGTACGTAATCCTATGAATCCAATCTCCTTACACAAAGGAAACAAGAAAACATACCCCAACCAGCTCCAAGGCTAACATTCAACCTCCCGGGGAGTGATTAGAAGAATTTCTGAAGTTTCTGGATAGGGCCCGCCTCAGAGTCAAAGACAAGCTATATGGTAACTTTCGGGAGATGGCTATTTCATCATCCACAACTTTATACGAGCTTTCTATTCCAATGTCATTCTAAACTAAATTCAAAACAGGTGTTTGATGCTAAGGCTGTAACCAAACTATTCCCCTTATAACCTGCAACTCCGATAAGACTTCCCTCGGAAATATAATGGTTACATAGCCCTTGTATGGCTTTAACAAACCCCTATTTTCTTCTTTCTGCACCATACAATGTGCAGTCTATTTGCACCCATTCAGGACTAAATTACAGATAAAGTTACAGCAAATTTGTTTTCTCAAAAAAGCAGTCAGCCCTAATATCCCTTGAGTAATAAAAGCCTTGTCTTTCATTCAGAACTAGAACTGGCATAATTTTCTCCAAGAAACAAACTCTACTTCCTGTGACAATGGACCTGTTCTTAAAATTCTGAATGGGATACAGCTCAATTTGCAGGTGTTCAGGTATAAAGGTAAAAGGGCATTTGACCCCCCAACTGGCAATTGTTGCTGTGGTAGGTAACTTCAGCCTCCTACTTATATCATTCTATTAGATAAGCTGCCAGAGTTTTCAGCTCTGAATTACAGAGGTAGGCTCAAGTGAATCAATAATTTATACAGATATATCTCATTCATTCTGATGGTATAAAGATACAGACTAACAGCCTGCTGCAGTCACGGAACAAAGCCAAAAAGACATTATTCAAAAAGAGGGAGAGAGAAAGAAATTTATTTATCTATGTGAGCAAAACCATTATATAATAATGACCTAATGGCTTATTAATTTTATTTTTCAACTGTTTTAACAAATACTGGGATGAGATAAATAAGCTTTTTACGAATCTCAATAAGGTTACTCTGGCAAATGCTAAACTAACATTTACAACTTTGAGATTTATTTTTAAAAAGAATGATATTTTGCATAGCAATGTAATACAAATCATTTGAAAAAATTCATGAATCTAAGAAGTTTACATTAACTAGCTTACTAACCTCTCGAACATGTTATTACTGAATTCCAGTACCAAATTACATTCTAAAAGATGAGAACCAAATACATTTAGAAACTGTACACTAAGAGTATTGTTAATATAGCCTTATGCTGTTGCTCATTACCTGGGGAAAATTATATAGTGTTTCATTCACTAATACTATGACACTTTTATTAACTCATAATCCCCATGCTAACAGTGGTGCCTTAAACAAGTTATAATTAAGAGGGCAGCAAGTATGAAAAATGCCTACTTTAAAATTCTTCAATCACGTTAAAGGGAAGCCCCTAACACATGAGTTCCTCTAAAGGAAAGCACTACCAAAAACAGTGTGGGTATAATGTAAATTAATAATAGCCTAGATGGCTTAAATAATATTTCCATAAGTTCCTGCTGTCTTGTCCTCAATGATGAAGGCAAGCTGTGATTTAAACCATGACAAAAAATCTCTCCTAGCAACTTTAATTAAAAACAGTGACTACAGACCTGAAAATTTGAGGATCAGATTTATTAGAAGTTGGTCCCTTGCCCATTTTACCTCTTTCAGTTCAAGGTCAGACCTGTGTGTGGCTTGGACACATGGACAAACTGCATTCAGGTTTGGTTTAGGAAGACTGCGAAGTCCATTAGGGCAACAGATCCATGAGAAAGAGGAGAGCATTTAGAGGTGACAGTCAGGTACCATATTTTTCTGCACATGCAGAAAACATCTTTTCCCCTCTTAAAAAAAAAAAAAACAAACCTTAGGGAAGAGAGCAGATGAGACAATCTGAGAAAAATGGTAAATAAAAGTGCACACACGAGAGAAAGCAAGTGAGAGCAAGAGAGACTGATGCTGTGGTGTCCAGGTAAAGTCCTTCAGCCTATTCATGCCAGACTCTGGGCCGCCTGCTGTAAACAGTTCACATTTCTGGCCTTCCAAGAAAATATCACAAGTCCCTTAAAAGTACAGAGTGGAAGGAGAAATAATGGAGTGCTCCATTTCTGACAGTCAAGAGGGAGAGAAGAGAAATGTTCCCACACTGATCTCATTAAGATGACAGAAATAATGAGTGTGAATCTTATGTATGAATCTCATAGTAGATAGAGAACAGCATAAATGTACCCCACATTTACCCTTTTATGATGCCTGATATACTACATTTATTCTCAGCTTCATCTGATACTACTGTTGGGGGTTTCTGTTACAATATTACAGCTTTAACTTCGAGTTTTGCCGCCGAAGTCATCCGAGTCAGTCATTCAACACAGTTTTATTGAGTGTGCAAGAAAACGGGGAAGATCTGTTAATGGCAACGGGAATGCATCTCAGGCAGAACAGCCTGAATTTATTTCCTGTCACTGGTTCTAGTAATGGATTAAAAATACTGACAAATGGCATTTTTAAGTTTACAATCTATTTTATTTCCTAGTTCCTTAAACTTAGGTTAAGCATTCTAATCAATTAGAAATAGAACCTGGGTATTATTAAATATGTCTCCAGTATATTTTTGGAAGAAAAATCATGCATTTTCAGCAAACAGTGATGGAATATTTTTCCTTATGATTTATCTCTCTTTCTTAAGTCCAACATAGAATATTTTCAAATAATAATTTTAAGCTAAGTCATTTTTCAAGATTAATACCTAGCTCTCAGAAACAAAAACTTGGGGTGTTGTGATTCTGTACATTATTCAAGCCTAAATGATCCACAGGCCCTTGTAGTTAAGGACTTCAAAGCATTTCACACAGATGATTTAATTTAGCTGTCTCCACTCCAGTAACTCCAACTGCAATAAATTGGTGCACTGAGTTTATAGCAACCTGTACCTCACATAATTGAAGTAATGAAGCTGGCAACACCCTACAAATTCTAACAGTATCTCAAAATATGCCCAAGTTATTAATTTAGGATAAGAGCAGTACAATGACACTGGATCCCCAGCTTTCCTAATAATTCAGAATACATACACTGTTTCCCCCTGGCATTTATTTAGTCTAATGGAAATTTAGCCCATGTACAGGTTCATCTTAGCTACAATTAAATCAATATGGATCAATATAGATGGTTTAAACTGTTTAAGCAGCTCAGTGATAATATATGTTTGAAACCGGGGAAATATATTCTTAATGAGTCTACATTTACCTTTGGGAATACGTAGTTTATATTACTTGGAGGCCAAATGACATTTCTTTGCTTGTCTAAAATGTACCTCATTTAATCACACAGTGAACTCTTTAAGGGTTCTTTATTACCATACACATATAACGGCAGTGTTTTGGGGAGCCATTGTGTGGTGCGACCTCAACTGATAGAAAAGTTTGTCAAAACATAAGATATACACTTATTGCTTAAACTGCAGGAATTATACTAAGCAAAGTAAATACAGACTTACTATTTCAAATAGGCAATTCCAGCCCTCCGAAATCAACGCATTCTTTAACAGGAAATACCAATGATCGATAGTCCAACTTAACACTCCTTGAACTCTACTGAATAACGTCAGACATTTAGTTTTTCTTAATTAAGGACTTATGAACTTCAGAATCTCTCAATCTCTCTCTCTTCTCTCTCTCCCCCCTCCTCCCTCTTTCTGTCTCTCTCTTTGGCCTTCTACCTTCTCAGTGCTGCTGTCTTTGTAGCCCCCATTACCAGCAAGTTGGGGGGAGAAGTAGAGTTAGTGTTTCAGTAAAACCCTTTACCTTTTAGCACTTTAACTTCCTCTACTGTAAAATGATCCCTAAACTCCCTTTCCAACTGTCATCTTCTATGACTTTATCTGAACTTTCAAAGCCCATACACCTTCCACCTTCACAGGCCCCCTGCCTTTGCCACTAGGAAGATGCTCTATCCTGCAGCTGATGTTGGACAGATGTGCTCCTAGCATCCTGAGCACCCAGCTGTGATAACACTGAACCTACTTCCTGCATGTGATGTGTCTGTTCTACTGCTAGTACTCTGCGAAGGGCTCCAAGGCTCTGCCAGTGCGGCTGTGCCCTGCTCCACATGACATTGCTATTGCGAGGAAATGTGGCCCAAGGTCTAAGCAACTACTTTACAAAACAGACTTTTACATCTTATTTGGAGGGTAGGAGCCTATAGGAAAAACATGTAGGAGTTAGAAATAAAACCATGGTAGGAGGTTCATATTCTGGGAATTTTAGATACGCAAACAACAGTCTACAACCAGACAGACTAGTGGATCCTAGGTTTAAAGGTGTTTCTTATAAATACCAGCTTCCTGGTTTAGAGATACAATAGGCTTTTGCGATGGAAGAATCTGACTCTATTTAAAAGAATAAAAAAATCAGATAAGTTTTCAGTACCAAAAACAGTGTGCCTAACTAGAAAAGGTAAACTCAGCTCTCTGAGTTTCTATATTTATGAATTCATTTTCTCTGAGTAGCAGCCATCACTCTACTAATATCACTTCAAACACATAACACCTCTTTTATATAACCTCAGTATACTAAGTTGTGGTTAATTAATAGACTGCTTTAAACCTTGGTGATCTATTATTTTAAATTAAATCCAAAAGACCTCTCTAATTGACTATGGGAAATAATATTTAATTCACCAATATTTTATGACAAAAGTGGATGCTATATTCTTATTTGAAACATATAAGCATTGCCTGAAATCTGCTTGGTAGGAACTGCATAGAATGCCAACTATGGAAAATGCAGTAGAATTATTTGTATTTTAGTACAGTGGGGATAAAACATCATATATTTATATCATATTGATAAATTGCAGTAGTCGAAGTTTTTTGATTCCTATGGGGTACTGGGGAACTTGTTATATAGAATGGCCAGTAGAACATGTATCTTTACTGTTTCAAATGACTTTCCTGCTCCACCACCTTTATTCCTGCCCTTCCAATGACGATCTAATAGGTAATTGAGCCTAATGAAGTATGCTTTTATATCTCAGACATAATGATATTCATTTAAGAATATAAAGATTATCTATTAGTCATAAATATAGTGCAACGTGTGGACAAAACCCATCAAACCCTCATAATGAGAAATGTCAGATTACTTAGGCCAGAATTAATGCTCACCTACTTCTCCATTTCAGTGAAGCACAACAATGCACCCTTGGAGTGCGTGGAGAGAAGAAAACTGTCATATGGATTTTCATATGGGGAAGATTTAATTCTTCTGTAGCCACAAAACCAAACATAATTTTTCTTTTTAGTTGGACTCCAATGTAGTCAATAATTGTGTATAGAGATTACAAATTCTCTTTCTCCAGACTGAATGTCTATGGGGATAGTTTGCATTGTATGCAAACTATAGTAGATCCAAACATTATGAAAGCAAACATAGTTAAACTCACATTAAACTTCCTTTAGAGCATGCATTCTCAATGGAGGTTACATGGCACCCCAGGGGGCAAAAATTGGTTCTTTGAGGAGAGAAAAAAAAAATCAAAGATAGTATTATGATTCATGGCCCTCCAAAAATCAACACTCTCTGACAAAATCATATTCCTTTGTATTCAGGTTCTCTCATTAAGTCAAATGAATTTTTCTCCTTAGATAGTGACTAGGAAAAAGATTGATTTAAGATTTTTTTTTAAAGATTTTATTTATTTTCAGAGAGAGGATAAGGGAGGGAGAAAGAGCAATGTATGGTTGCCTCTCACATGGCCCCCACTGGGGACCTGGCCCCCAACCCAGGCATGTGCCCCAACTGGGAATCGAACCAGGACCCTCTGGTTCCCAGCCCACACTCAATCCACTGAGCTACACCAGCCGGGCATGATTTAAGATTTTTAAAAGCCAAGTTTTCTCTCTAAAATTTTTGATACCATCCTTAAAAAATCAGGATTGGCTTTGGCTTTTATCCAATTACCTGTTTATAATTGGTATAATTTCCATCTTTCCTTGCATCTTAGCTTTCCTCTCATTTCTCTGCATTACTTCCCTTTGAGCCAGTCCCTGGTAACTGGTGTGAACACAAGAAACGGTCACTCATCTTCACTGCTACTGATCTCTTAAGTTGCCGCTTGCTGAGAGCTGGACCTCGGTCTTCACAGCAGAGTAGAAGGGGCAACCAGAGCACAGTCATAAGGCTCAGTTCTAGTGTGGCAAGACTGACCACTGTCTTTATATCCAATTCTGACTGTCATGGTAAAATGTGGTAAAATGGCTAGAAAAGGGGCAATGGAAACAGGAACAACTTCCTTAACAACATTTCAGGGTAGCTTCTCACTTGGTAAATTAACTCTAATGCATTCATAATTCTAAGGTAGATCTTCATTCATGATCAAAGTAGAAAAGAGGGACAACAGAAAGCATTCTATATTTCTTAATATTTACTTGATACAAAGGGGCATTAAAAAATGTAGAGAGTGAACTTACTGTCTAAAGTATATTAATGAGTATGTTTCTGTTATAATTTACAATCTTTGAAAAGTTATGACTCTTATTTTCTGAAGTTTTACTAAAATAAAATATATAATTATCTTATTCATTGAAACACTTTTCTTTGCCAAACACTTTACATGGAGATAGTTTGCAGTGGAAGATGGCTTGCTAGTTGGTTCAGAATGTATGTTCCTAACGATTTAAATTAAAGCAGGAAGGTAGAAAATTCTTCAGAGGACAAGAACTTTGCTTTAGGAATCTGGGGACAGACAGCTCTGATTTTATCATTTTATAATTTTTGATCCTTAGTCAACTTCTTACAAAATGCACCATGCACGATATTTTTCAGGGTCTCATAAAGGTTTTTAGACTAAAACTACCTGATAAAATGATGCAAACAGCCTGCTTGAGGTGAATGGGACAGCAGCCCTGCAGCAAGAAAGGGCTACAGTCGGGCATTGCTGTCTCACCCCAACCTTCACTGCAGATGCCATGAAAGTTCATGAGAAGGCTAATTCCTACATCCAATATCGTATCAGAGTTATTTTGGTGATATCTGTGGTTTGTGTTTGATTATAATAAAGCACAGCAGCACTATACTTGAGAAAAAGTGAAATAAAGTTACTTTCCCCAAATCACGCCCAGAAGAAAATGTCACCAGATTATAGCACCTCACTACTGCTGCATTAGAGGACACAGGACAGAGAGCAGAGACAATAGAATGTGCGTGATGTGCTATAAGAATTAAATTCTTCTTATTACAAATATGAAGTAAAATTTAAGAGAAATAAGCTCTCCAGAGAGTAGTACACTCTGTGGCTTATGTGATTATCTCCCTCCAAAGAGCAGAAGTCCCTCTGGCTGACACCTATTAAAATAAAGCAAAGAAGTGTGCTGGCCTCATTTAAAGAGAACTAAGCAGTGATGTGAGGAAGCGCTGCATCTGTATGTATAACAGCTACGAAAACAAAGGAAAACAGCTATACATTTCAATAGACCTCCAAACTGAACTAGAACATCATTCCTCAAGAAGGATTAGAGAAATCTAGTCAAAATGTTTTGTTTCATTAATATCTGATTTGCTACATTTTCTGATTCAGGGATGACTTTAGCTCATTGAGATCCTAAAACTAAATTTGCTTCCAAACTGTGGGCTTTGATGCAATCCTAAGAACTTATTTGCACTGCTTTGTAAAAGGCACCAATTAAGAAAATCTAATTTCTCATAGGCCAATGTTTGAAAAAATTATCCTTTTTTGGAATTCAGACAAATTTGGGGAAAATTATATTTTGGGTACCAACTTAAAGTGCCAGCATGTCCACATGAATTGGGCACACAATCTATTTTCTGAAAATAAAACTGTAGTATTAGAATCTTCTAGCTGTCAATAATCTTTGACTTTGTAAAAAAAAAGTTAGGCACCTTTGGAGGTATACCATCTTCTAAATCAATGAAATTCCATTCAATATATAGGCTTTTTTCTTTCCTCACATATTTGTGAAGGCAATGTTTAAAGTATCTTTAAAATTTCTATATATTAATTTGGAAATATTGTGTCCTAACCTTAGTGTTTATATCAGAGAAAAGTATAAGTGAAGAAGGGCTTGGAGGTTTAGATTTACACCAATAATACAGGGGTAGGACCAACAGTTATAGATAATTTTGCTTCACTATTTGTGCCTTTGATTTTGCAGGGGGGGTGGTCCTTCTGTTTTGCTATTACAGGGAAGTAACAAAAATTACATCTGGAACATTTCCAATTTTTCTTCTAACCCTAAAATAAAATCATGGCAACAAGAACATCAAAAAATTTCTATAAAAATAATTTGAATATTTCCATGGGCTTGAGAAGCATAATGTTCTTGGTGTAGTATTGGCGATGTCTCTGAAAGTTTTTAAAATAGGAATTTCTGTTGGAAACCCAAAGTCACCTTCCACACGTAGTACAATCACCCTACATTTTTCAGTAACAGGAACGCTAAAACCAGAACTACTGGTGACAGAGGCATGCCTTTGTTTTCACTCTGATGTTTCTCCTTAAGCAATACTCCCTTTGTAGCCCCTGAACAAGAAGGCCACTTAAAAGGTCCTTATTGTTTGTAATAACTTTTAGAAAAATCCATATATTATTCGATAGCAGCAGGCTTTCTACTCAGGAAGTACTTGATAAGGAATTCTTGAGAGCCTACTGTCTCAGAACACTGCATTAACGTCATCCATAGGCTCTGCAAGTCAGTTCCTCCGCCTCTGCTTGTGCTTCCTCCATTTTTTTTTTCATCATTTGGCTACACAGAGCTGCTCCGTGTCTTTCTCTGCATACATCATCTCTGTTTTTTCTCTTTTCCTGCATAATGGTCCAGCTTTTCTGCAAGTAGCTGTTGTCCCGAGTGTGATCCTTTACTAAAATGGGGATTGAATGAAGGTGGAGCACAAATTATCTGGAAGCAAAGGAAAACCAGGCATTTGAAAAGGACTCAAAAGGAATGAGTAATGAATCAGAGTGGCCCCGATGAACTGCCGTAGAGGGAATTCTCAGTTTTGACACAAAAGGAACGCATCGATACCGAGGAAAATCTAGGGAGAGAATCTCAGTAGGAAGCCTGCCTCGTAGGCTGGTCAGTCCAGAGGGTCAAAGCCAGCAGCCCTCAGATATGAACAGAAACAAATGCATTTTATGAGTAACAGTTAAGCCTTCAAACATGCCGTTTTGGAGCACAGAGTACTTTGAGGAGTTGACATCCCTTCATAATTCATGTTCATTGTTCCTCTAAGTAAAATATGTGTCTCTCTGTAGTTACTCTGTTAGGAATTGTACTTTAAAGGCAAGAGGACATTTTTGATAATGCACATCTTAAACTTTCCATTAAACTACCAAATTTAAATTCTACCTTTTTGTGCACTCTGACATTTTTGTCTGGCATTTTCATTAATTTTGCGACATACATAAATGTAGCTGAAATGTTAACTGATCAATACTTTGTCTCTCTCATGTAGCACTAGCACTCCGTTCCCCAAGGACCACACAGCAGAACAGAAATTAAATGTGTAAAATATCAAATGTTAATGTTAAACACAGCGGCACTTACTGGGTAACGACAGAAAAGGCTAAAACAATTCCAAATGGACAGATGGTACCACAAATTATCTACAATCACATTTAAAGATTAAAGTTTGTCCTGTAAAATAATTCTTTGACGCACACTGAAGTGTGTCCTTTTACTGATAGCTCAGTTGTCCAATTATTTTTGTGCTCATTACAGTGAGAAATGACAGTGCTGAAGAGAAAGAGAGAATGTGCGCTCTTTTTCCCCCGTGTTGTACCCACTGACATCCATAAGAACACAAATGTCTGGTCAAGAGCCTGATGAAAATTAGGCCCAATTTATGAGACATTTCCATGTCTACAAATAGATGATTCCGATAGGCAAGCAGTGCCTTCTACACCACATCCGTCTGTGTTCGCTCTCAGGCATACGATATTCATAGCAACGTTTAAAAACCGAATTCAGAGCACAAAAACATAGACGTTCCCAGGAACGTGTTCACTTATATTGTATCCGTCGCCTTCTAGGCCGATTTCAGCTCCTGGCATGGGCAGCTGGCTTGGACTCCTCCCCACAGCACACAGCGATAGTGCTGAAGAGGCCAGAGCAGCTCCACCCTGCATTTCTCATTCTCTCCACTTTACTTGACATTAGGACAAGAAGTTACTCTTTTTCCATTTTGATTTCTTTGTTTTACAGTTATTTTGCGGTAGTAAATTAGAAAAGAAAAATAAAACAGAATAGAAAAAAAGGCACTTACATGTTATCAAGTCTACTGATCTGGACCTAAAACCAAGCTACATAATGGTACAAATGCACATGCTCCATGAGGCAGCTGCATTTATGAAAAAGTGGGCCAAGTGGAACCAATATTATAATAATAGACCATGATCCAGCCACAGGGAATGATGGGAACAATATGTTTGTAACAATGGGATACTGCTCATACTCTTCCCCTAATGGAAAGCCATTTTTTTTTCAATAAACTGGCCTAAAAAGGCTTTGGCTATGCAAATACATAATTGAAAAATTTCATTTTTAAGTACTCACTTCATTTAGTATCTATAAGATAAATAAAAATCCTACAACAGATTTTTTTTCCTGATTGTTAAGATTACACAGTACATACATAAAAGTTCTTTTAGAAAAGAAATAATATCTGCTGTGTGACTTTGGCCAAGGTACTTAACTTTTCTGTGCCTTGGTTTCTTCCTCTGTATATTGGAAAATAGTAGTATCCATGCCATAATAAGGTTGTTGGCAATATTAAACTCATTAATGCAAGAAAGGCATTAGTGTTCCAAAAAACAGTTCCCTGGCACATGAATGCTTAATAAACGCTAGTCATTATTGCATAAAAATCTTTTTGTACCAGAATATAATCTGAGGTTAAAATAAATGATTGATATATTGAAAAATAGTTTAGAATGTAAATGGAAGGTCTAGGAAAAATTGGTACAACAGCATTAAGCTATGTCTGTCATCATTTAATAACTAGCTTTATTAACAAAAACACTTTATTTATATGGCATCATTGAATAAAACGTTTCTCCACATAGGAAAAACTTCCAGATTGGTTCATAGTTGGTCGATTGGTTTAGAGAGCCACTTATTTTGGGGCCTACCAGATGACAGACACTCTATAGGTGATGCTGGAGTACCAGCGAAAGTGCGGGTTTCCCGTTTCCGTGGGACTCTCAGTGCAGGTCTAGCTAAGTGAAGCTTGGTTTTATCATTCATTGTTTTCATCACATTCAACAGAATGTAATTCAGAGCTTTTTTTTTTTTTCAACATAACATTTACTGTTATTGTTTCTTCTCAGAAGTACCCTTAATGTATGTTCACATATTAGTTTGTGGTCTCTTTTTCACCATTGGTGCCAGTGGTCCCTTTCCCACCTTTATTGTGCCCCTTCCTTTGCTGCAAGCACCTTGCATTCAGCTTGTTTCACAGGACTGAGTCTGTTACAAACTGACCACCAACTGACAGAGACACCGCATTTCTTACCTGGTGAATTTTGACCCGCTTATAGTAAAATCACTTCAGTATTATCATGTACATGTACCTAAGTTTCTCAGAATTTTGGTATGTGATTTTTTTTTAAATCAGAAAGCAAAGTCTGCCATCTTGAATTCACTTTACATGAGTGACATCTATAAGTCAGATGAATTATATAAAGACTTACAAACACATTGTAATGCTAAAGTTTTAAAAATGAATATTCCTGAAAAAATTATATAATTTTGTAGATTTCTCTGTTTTCACATTTCACAAACAGCTGTGGGGAGTGACTTTGGAAGGAGTGAATCAAAGATGGCAGCATAATCTTTTTGGTAGAATATTATCGTGTCTGTGACAAGCCACCATGGAACTTGGATGTAATAGCATAAAACAGACAAAGAAACTCAATATCATTTTTTTCCTCATTAACATCAAAGTGCCTGTATGATCATGAAAAATTATAATAAAGCTTGCTTAACAGCTCCCCTGCCCTCGCCGAAAGTACTTGATATGTGAAAGAACTAAATAAAAGAGTCTTGAAAGAGGCAGGGTTTCCTTTCTAAAACTTAATGATGATGACAATCTCTTTCTTTAAGGAGACAACAACATGTCTATGGGAAGCAGGCTGCCTACTTTCTGGCAACTTACAACATAACGGCACATATACACTCTTTGTTCCATGTGCTCAGACATTAATGAAAACCCCATACAAGGCCTGAGAGGAGGACAGAGCTCAAAGTACGAAACAGATGTGCACATACTCATTTGAATAGTAACACTAAAATGTTGGTCTTCTGGTAAGCCCCCATAATAAAGTCATATTTGGCTAAACTAACAACTATAAGAAAGCATCGGGTACTCATATTCTAACAAATGTGACAACAAAATAAAGGATTTCAAAAGAAGAACTCCACTTAAACTTCAAACTGAAATCCTGAATAAGCGAAAATAACGTGAAAGCAGAAAATTCCAGCTAAAGCTCGGAGGAGAATATTCTTCCGGATTTTCTAGCTTTGCAAATTGGTCTCATCAGCACTTTTTAAATAACCAAAGTAAAAGGCTACAAGATGAACATTGTTAGAGGACTATTTGGGTCTATCAAATTCTCACTTGTGCCTTTTTAAAAACTGGAAATCCCAGAAATAATAAAGTTCTACTTAAATAGGTCACATCTACTTCCAATTGATCCACATCTTAAAGTGTTACCAGCTCGCATTCTGCTGTCAATGATTTCCATATTTTGAAAAAATATCTCTATAGAATGAATACAAGTAAAATGAGGATGGTCAAGATTATAACATTTTTTTTAACACTAAGGACTTTTCTTGGCTCTGCTATTGGGATTTGGGATTATGCAATATATAAAATTTTACTTCTTAGCTGTCACGGGGAAAATTGTACATTGGCGGAGATGTTTGTGTTCCGGAAGTCTGGGGGGGTTGTATTCTTGGACTCAGACCTTGAACGATACATCAGGTTCTGCCCACAGCAAATCTGTCCAGTCAAGTCTCAAAATAGGAGTTTTAAAACGGCCACATCAACATAACTGTTACTATAGCCACAGAAACACGCAGCCCCGATTACTGAATTTAATGAGAAACAATGTAAGTATAACAGTATGATCATACCACAAAAGCAGCAAGGCTCCTTGGGGGTGAGTCCCAATCAAAGCAACTATTAACGTAGTATGCAGCATTTACAAGCACCATGACACAACGCTTCGTCCTGATAAAGTTTCTTAGTAGCAGCTGTAATAAAGATGAAATATTGTTAGAATCTGCAGGACTAAAAACCATCAGATACACTGCAAAATTCTTCAAGCTTACTGTGATTTAAAAAGGATTCAGAAAGTTAATAAAGTTGTAAGAATATACCAAGCAATTTGGCTCATGAGTTAAAGGAAAAGAAGCATCTCTGGAGAAAGCGGAAGAAACTGAATTATAAGAGCAATTTCTTAGCTACATATATTCTTTAAATAATATCATCAAGTAGATTAGACTACCTTTGTTCAAAAGAAAAAAAATCTCCAAAGGATTAATAACATTTTTTGCTACTTACATATTACAAACCTTAAATATACTTTTAACTTGTAAATGTTATTGAGGTTTTAAGATTCTTTAATGCTTTAATTTTAAGCTATTTCAAAGTGAAATGGAAACTTGGAATGTTTTTATTTTGGGTCTTAGGGAAAAACCTGCCCACTATTGCTTTATTACAGAAAATATTTTTTCTACCATTTTAGTAGGATTCTCCCTTTCTTACTGTTATGTCTCATTTTCTATTTCTTTCCCTCTCCCTCTCTTTATTTCTACCTTTCTCTTTCCCAGAATGAATTTAACCTATATTTTCTCATAATTCTGGAGTCAGGGAAAAATTATAGTAACCATGTGCTTTATAAAGTCTTTTACTAAAAAAGATATATGAGAATTCATATAACTTAAATTTTAAATTTAAAACTAAGGCATGACTATAACTATACAAAGAACTAGATGATGTTCAAAAATTAGCTATAATGGTGTTAATAATTAGAATAATACATCTACAGGTTAATATTTTGTTACTTCCAAATATACTTCAATGCTGATCTGGTATTTTAAGGAAGTAGCAATGGAAAACTCACTGAGGTCACTGGGAAAAACTATATGTGTGTAAATATAGATGCAAGTACATGCATACTAGTTTTAACAAGTTACTCAAATTCAAATTCCTTTCATTCAAATTTAAGGGTCTCCCTACTTGTTTTCCTTCCTGGCCCCTGATCATTTCCTTTAAGAGCTACTTTTATTAATTTTGTCTCTAATTGTAGAAAAATGTAATCTGTGTTTCTATTTAGATAAACATTGTATTTGTGACTCACACACTGTCTTTAAATAATCCAAGATCTCACTGTTTATGGTGAATTGATTGCATTAAAAATAAAAATCAGTCTTCTAATGGTACAAAAATTATTAAATATTTTAACACAAATGAGTTCTGTAAACTTTATAGGTATATCAAATACATTTTATTTTATCTGTGTTAATTAGAAGTAAACAATTTTTAAAGGGGTCACTTAGCACTCTTTCTAACTTGATTCAAACCTAATTTAAATCCATCAATCTAATTACAAGTTATCAAGCCCAATTTAAAATTTCTTCATGACAGAAAAATCAGAGTTCCTGATTTTCTATTTTCTTAGCTGAAAATGTCAATAAAAGTTCACTTCGAAAAGATCATAGTCAAAATCTCATTAAGAAGGTTTCCCTTAAAAGATGGAGCCCCCTCCCTTGTGGATTAGAGGGAAGAGCTTTGTGCTGGGCTAGCTTTACACACACCTGCATCATACCTGTGGGTGGTCTGGACAAATATTTGAACCTCAGCTTTTAGTGTTCTCATTTACACATTCCTTGGCAATCAAATTGTATTTTATGTTCAAAATGATCACTCTTTCGCTAATGCATGAATACATATCCATTCTATGCAACATCTACAGTATCCCCTTTCCTTTTTGACCACCCCCTTCAACTTATTAGTTTGGTATTGTCCTTGTTTGATCACTTAAGGAAAGGAAGGGAAGAGAGAAAAAGAAAGAAAAAAAGAAAGAGCCATTTCACATGAGTAGATGATAAAAAATTTCATAATCTTCCCCCCTCCACACCTCCAAAGTGTATTTGAATTTAGTTAGATGTTTTACAGATATAATCAGGTCTTCCCAGAGGGATTAATTTTTCCTTGCTTTTTACCTGTTTAGAGAGTCTGTTTTCCTCTTCAATGTACTTCTGTTCTTTGGGTATTAATGTTCGTAAGCTGGCTTTCACCTATACACCAACATATGTGTCTGTTATGGATTAATATATTACAAATGTTTACAAGTTTTTCATGCAGTTCAATTTGCAATAATTTCTAAAGTTTCAAAGTCCTGGCTGCTGTGCTCATAAAATATAAATGTATACAGTGGCACATGCATGCACTTCCATTTCTTACGCAGGCAGGCAGCGGCTGGAGTTCAGCCGCTGCGGCAGCCGCCAACTATAACAGAAAGTGTGGGTGTGCCAGGCAGTGGCAGAAGCGTATTCTCCAAGATACATCAAGGTTTAGAGAAAATGAGGAATGACAGAAATTCTCTACAAATCAGGAACAAAAGCTTTCATGAAACTGAACTCTTTAGCAGTACAAAAAAGCCAAAGTTAAGACTTACAGCATTAAAAATCACATCTATTTCAAGATAGATGACCCCCTTTGTTGGCCCTGTCAGCTGCTTGTTTTTCAAGACGTAGGCTTTCTGTTCACCATTTTGAATCTGCGGGAAAAGGACATGACAGCCGTCTGTCTCACGGTCTCCACTGAATACACTCCCTCAGTGACCTTTGACCCCCAGCTGCTGAAACTGACAGAGAACCCAAAACAACTGTGGCAATTCTGACAAGTACCTGTTCATTACCAGGATCAAGTCTGTCAGGAAAAATTAACTATCATGGGATTCAACATGGCCGTGAATTGAGTATGTTAAAATTTTTAGTGTTCTTATTACAGACCTTGGTTGAGAAATGACAGTTATAGAGCTAAGGGTTTTTTTTTTTTTTCCTTGAGCAAAAGCAACACAGAGCAGTGTGTCAGGTGAATAAAACTTACAGACAGCAATGGTATAGCAACTTTGCCCAGAAAGTCAGCACTTCGATCTCGATCTTCATCATAAACTGTCACTTCAAGAACTGAATGGATATCTTTAATGTTGCTGCATAACAAACATACGTAAGAAAATATAAAGGCTTCATCAGTAGAGAACAAGAATAAAAATGCTTTTGAAAATTTAGATAGCTCCAGCTGATTGTGTGTGTGTGTGTTTTATGAATGCTATTTGCATACACACATACACAAGGTAGCTTGGTATCTGACAGAATTTCCCACAATGCACCTTAGTTAGACCACAGTGATGGTTCTAGTATCTGGAACCGTGAACACCACTGATATTTCAAGTTATAATTTTTTAATGAAATGTAATTTTCCATCTGGATGAGTACAGAATAAATTATTGTATAAAAACAAACCACTAATAAGTGTCCCTGATAATTTTAGACTTTTCCTTCTTGTCCCTCTCACAATAATTCCTGTCTTCATACTGCACAGAAAACATCACCAGGTCTGATAGTAGCAAGAGTCACAGTTTATTTGATATAATTTTGTTTTTTATTATAATAGGACATCTTTTTGTTTATAGCTCTCATGAAAACACTGACTTATTTCTGTTGGGTTTATAGTAAAAATTAACTCAAACAGAAAACAGAATGGGGAAAATGTAACATTGATAGCTACTGTACCACCCTAGGATTTAGAAATTAGGTAGTATTCCATTATGTTCCAAAGACAACATATGTTAATAAACAACTATACAAGTTCCTCATATTTTTGTTTCTGGAAAAATAAGCCCCAATTGTTGACAGCATTTTTTCTTTGATCAAACTGTTTACCAAGAAAACACACATTAAGAGAAGACAAAAAATGAATATATTCATTACTAAAAGACTGCAACCACATGTGAGAAGAGGCTTTATCAGGGCACAATCAATTAATGGCTTTGATAATAATCAACCCTATTCATTCAATTATGCATTCCAGAGAAAAACACTCTCTACAACCGTCTCAGGAACGCAAGTCTCCTGACCAGGGCTTTCATCTCTTATAAAAATGTGGAATTCCTTAAACATAAATTGGTCAGATAATTAAATTTGATTAGTAACTGGCTCTGAAGCAGAGACATTATAAGAAATTAATAATGAATTCAGAAGTTTTTCAAATACAAAAAAGAACTACATTAGAAAACTTTTAAGAAGTACTTCTGTTTGGAGTTTTCCCTTGTTTAGAGTTTGTTACTAAAGCCCAGTTTAAAAAAAACAAAAACAACAAAAAAATGACCTTAGGGGATACTATAGTGTAGCATTGGCAGCTTTTACAGTGTATGATCAAAATGGTTTATAAACTTTTTAAAACAAAAGAAAAATTAACTGATAGGGTGTTTGGCTAACTAGGACAATACTTACTATTCTTATTGTGCTAAAATGCAACAAACCAAAACTAAAGCATCTGCGAATTGGAGACCGGACTGTTTGCTGATTTGAGCAATGGAACAAATAGAGCTTTGTCTTGCTTGGTGTCAATGCAATTGAGGAGAATTTCAATAGAAAGTATAAAAGGAAGAAGCAGTATGGCAATTCAGTTAATGGGAGCAAAATCTTTGAATAAATCATATAGAAAGTACAGTTTAAAGAAATATCTGTGAAAACAACAAAAAATGACTTGGCCTTTCCCCAGGTTTCCCTATAGGAAGGGTATTGCAATTATGACATTCACTGTCGCTAGCAGAGGCAGCCCAGACGCACTGAGTTGTTAATCAGTTAAGAATAAATGCACACACAAAATCTCAGAAGTAAATGTCATTTAGCACCATTTTTGAAATGAGCTCGAGGTAATTACTACTTACAATGTGAAGACTTTGTTCCACTCAGGATTGAGATTTTTGTAGACGGTATGTGTTAGCAGCCTATCATTGTTCAGTTCAACTACACAAAATGGGTCACTTTTACCTACAAGAGATTTGGGGGGAATGTTTTTAGGATATATAGCACCCACAGCTCAGAGTGTCATAATTATAACCACATCTCTTTTTAAAGAATTTTTATAAAAAATGAAGTACAGTTAAAAACATTTTTTAAACAACATCAAAATAGAGTTAGTTGTACCAGGATGATGTTAATCACTGTTACTCATTGAAATATAGAACCAGGAAAAAAGTACAAGAATGAAAATTATGCAGCCGAGATATTTCAATTTGTAATTTTTTACAAAAATTAATTTAACTGCTAATTATGAGTGGAATATGTGATGCATGTCCATCCCTAAGTCAGTTTTTATTTAATTCTATAATGACCATTTGAAAGGTTCAGGGTCTTTACTTTTATCCATATATTTTCTAACTCGTCTGACTAGTAACTCATAACAGAGATTTCTGAACAAGTTGATTTGGGGAAAACTGCTATATTGCAGAATTACAACATTTTAATCTGACTTAAGACTGCCTTCTGAAATATCTGAGACATCACAAGAAGGTAAATTAGAACCTCTGAGGCAGAAAAAAAAATCTGCCTTTTGAGACTTAACCTCAACAAACAATCTGCATGTTAAAGAGCAGCCTTTTATTTTTGTCTAAGGCGAGTAGAGGAGCTGGCAGTTATCTGCTTGCAGCAACTCGGTTCTTCCGTGGTCTCATCTCGTCCATTCAGCAAGTATATTTTGTGAGGTCCTCAATATTCTGTAATGTCATGTCCCGTATTATAAGAACCCATAAAGTCAGAGGCTCTATGGGGGCAGCATTAATGATATTAGTGCAGCATGTAATTTGTTTGATACCTTATACAAATGACAATGAAATCAATATTTAGACAAAGCTGTCCAGAGGTCATATCTTTTAAACTACAATATTGATTCAGACTACATAAGAGGTTAATGTGCATATTATTAACTTTAATGATAAAGAATAATTGTTTTAAATGCATTGTGAATTATAGTCACAGTAGTTTACACTTCTGTGAAAGCTTAAATATCATTGAAGATTTTCAATTAAATTTTAATAGGGAAAGAATTCATTAGCTATCAGTGACAGATAAGCTATGTATCCTCACACAGCAGTGTATTTACTTTCCATGTTGTAATTCTGAAAATGAGCTGTACAAACTTTAACTCACCTTTAATTTAATTTATTAATTTTATATTAAAAAGGAGATTTAATACGTGTGTGTTAGTTCAGTGGCCTCATCTACCTCAGGATAACATTACGGCAGTCTTCTCAAGTTTTGGTCTTGGGAACAATTTTCAATAAAGAATAGAGGACTAGAAAGTCTTCTAGGTCTGGTGCAAATTTACCTGTGACTTAGGATATGTGTTATCTTTTTTTCCCAACTTCATTCCTATTTGCCCTACCTGCTTCTGTCCTCACTTACAACTCACACACCATGGAAAAGAGTATTCAAAAAGAATATTTTGTTTATTAGACACATTGTAATAAGTTTTATTTGTCATATAAACAACACTTTTTCTCCCATATAATTCACCTACAAGCATAAAAATTCCATTCAAACAGTTCTTAAAACCTTGCTTATTCTTAAGGCTCATAGTAAGTATCTTCTTTCCACCTAGCTTTGCGCTGGGCACTATGACATAAACAAAAGAACAGAGAATATAAATACTACAACCTCAAATAGTTTATAAAAGTGCTGGAGAGATAAAAATATCGACTATAATGAGAGAGAAAATTAAAGCCATATTTATAATTCCTTGTCAAACGAGTAACTATGTCACTTTAGGCAAGACTTTAGATTAAATAATTAGCTTTGGAAGCATATACTTAGAAGACATGTGTAACTCGCACATTCTTCCTTGGGCCTTCTTTTAATTTTTCTCACATATTCATCTTAATCTTAATTCAGTAAAAAAAGACTATGTAAAGGTAGTACTTTTTGTTCCCCCAGTTTCACTTGCTTTACTTCAATCACTGGTCTGTTTCAGTTGAGTTGGTTTTACTTGCCCTCAAGTGATTGACAATACGCACTAGATTCAGTCAGAACTGCACCACCTCTCCCACAGCAAAAAAAGTGTAAGAACTAACAACTCCAGAGACCAGTATCTGGGGTGGGGAGGAGGTACTTTAAACATCCACAAGAAGGGAATGAAAATCTTTATTTGATTTTTTCACAGGAATTATATTCAATTGTGTGAAAAGTTTCCATTTTTAAAAAATTAACCCCATGGAAAATCTCTTAAATTAACACCATCTTTGTTAGTGTATGTTTATTTGCTGACAAAAAGCAAATCTTGAGTCAGTGATTGGCTGAAAGATCTTAAAGAAACAAAATCTGTTCTTAATGTTTAACACTTCCATGTCTCGTAAAGAAACTAATAGATTTAGCAATGCCCATGAGGCAGTCGCTATTCAGATGTTCTTAGCTGATTACTTCATAAGCCCATTCCTAGGGAAAACCAGTATCAGTTACCTATCATTACATTACTTAATTCTCAGTCACTCTTTACTTTGGGATAAAGGTGTGAAAGCACCAGAGACCAAAATAACAGTTTGAGCACCTCCTGAAGCCACTTGTCAGTCATTTTGCTATTTTAAATTCCATTGCCATACTATCATTATCAAAAAATATTGTCCTATCTGCACTTATCTTATAACTTGAAGTGGGTAGGCAATATAATTTTTAAGAGACCATGTTATTAGACACTGTGTAAAATGTAATGGTACTCACGCTTTTTTTTAAAAAGAGCCTTTGCCTAAGATAGACCAAACTCCTATTTAACAAGGCTTTAATTTATACTTGGTTTTTCCCAATCTAAAATCCATTATTCTTCATGTGCTTGGAGTCATATTAAAAGACTGAATTGTGTTCAGTGACATGAACCAATCCTTGAAAACTGCCATTTTACACAGGTTTCTCAAGTGTAACACTTCTGATGTCTTCCCAGGGCCTGTAGGTTAACATCCACACTGTATGGCATGGGATATAGTCTTTCAGCTTCATCTCCTACCTCAAGATCTTTTCAGCACCTTGCTTGAGCTATACCACACATTTCAAATGCTCAACTACTCCCTGTATTTCCCAGAGCACTGGGAAAGGCACTGAAGTAGAAGTGGTCTGGGGGAAAAGGCCAAACTTTCGGAGGCTGAGCAACTGTGACTGAACACTCACTTCATGGTCCTGGGCCTGTTCCCTTCAAGAAAATGTAGCAACTGTAAGGGCTCCTTGCAGAGATAATACTTAGAATATAACTTGCAGAGGGCCTGGCACACACCAGTAGAGCATCAATAAGTAACAGCTTTAAGTAATGCCTTTTTAAGCAGAAATATATAAAACATCAAAATGTGCTTTAAAGTACAAAAATAACAGGAAACAAGTCATACTTTGAGTTAAATCTCCTAGTGAGAAAAGATTTGTAAAATATTTTATTTAAAAAAGTAGCAAATAAAGGGCAATTATACTATTATAATAATTGTAAACATTTACTGAGTTTTATATCATTGTAAGTCCAACATTATGTTTTATGTTCATTAGCTTGAAGATTTTATGACCATTCTATGAGAAAGGAACTTTTACTATCCCCATTTTACAGATGAGAAAACTGACACTGGCAGATTGTATAACTCACCAGGTCACAGGTTGTAAGTAGTAGCGCTGTTATTTAAACCCAGGTCTATCTGACCTTCAGAGCCCTTGCTCAACCCCTAGGGTCCAAGTTCTCTTCAATGAGATATATTTCAATGCAAACCACTAGGCAAGACCTCTCCTAGTAACTATGTCATTTATTAGTAGTTAGTAGGCCACACACAGGAAGAACTGGCTAATGTTTTTACTGCAAATTCATTCATTCAACAAATACTTATTACTTATCAGGTACCAGGCAGTATTCTATGTGTTGAGGAGATATAAGTGCATAAAACAATGAAAAAAAACAACCACCTTGAATTCATGGACTTTACAATGAGAAAGAAGATAGATAGTGAATAACATTTTAGAGTACTTCAGAAGACGATAAATACTATGAAGAAAAATAAAAACGGGAAGAGTGATGAGGAGTGCTGGTATGTCAGTGCAATTTTTAAAGGGACTGCCAGAGAAGGTCTCCTTGATAAAAGGACAAGGGCAAAGGAATGGAGGAGGCAGGGAGTGAGCCCTGGGCTACCTGGAGGGACAGGTCAAGGGAAGGTCGGAGGCGTGACTGCGTCTGATGTTTCCAGGAATGCCCAAGTCACTGTGACTGGAGGAACAGACTGTGGCAGGGAAAGCGATAGATGACAGAGTCCGAGAGGCAGAGGGAGGGTGGCAGGCCTCTGCTGGATCTGGCCACCACTCTACATGGAGGGGGACGTTTTGGGAGGGATCTGAGCCGACGTGTGACATGATCTGATGACGACTGTCTGGAAGAGGTAGAGGGAGGGCACCGGAGGAGTTAGGGAGAAGTGTTAGGCGGCTATTGCAATAATCCAGGTGATAAAAAGTAGTGGGATTCGGGATATATTTTGAAGGTAAAACTAAAAGGATTTGAAGATGTCACTATTGAACAATCTTTGTGCCTGATACTATTATTTGGAGATTAAAACAACAACAACAACAATTCATTCAGCTTAGCCAAACCTGTGCTTCTTTCTAAGACCAAGAAGCATTCAACAAAGTGCACACACTGGATATCTACAATCTAGCAGAGGAAAATTTACATAAGAAAAGAGCAGATTATTTTATGTTAACTTTTATTTACCTTTTCCTTATAAAGAGTTATCTTTTTCCAGGTATCAGGGATGGATGCCAAGATCAGGTCATTATACAGTGTATAATTTTTGACTAATTCAGAAAATGTCCCTCTGCCACAGCATGATTCAAGGAATATTAAAAATTAACAGTGATTTCAACCAAACTAATAGTAAATGCACAATATTGAATTCTATAAACTTACTAGTAAAAAGCATACAATGCAGTTTTATTTTAAAGAAGTGGTTACACACAGTTAATGTGCTTATCTGGGTTGCTAAATGATGCTTTAAATGACTGGCTTCTCAGTCCCTAAATTTTGCAGCCCCAATTATGTGCCACTTAAACAAATGAAAACAATCACAGAAATACTAGTGATGGACTTAACCATTAATTATCTCCTTGATTATTCCTTCTTTCATCCTTTTCATCATTCCAGTTAGACACTGCGCTACGTCGCCTTGCCTGCTGATAGTATCTGAGGAGTGAGGTTGACTAAGGATGGAGCGTTGATGTCTCTAAAGTGCATTACACTCTGCAAAGCTCAGAGAGATGCGCTCTACTCCACGCAGTAGGGCTAGGAGGGTAAAAGAATAAAGGCAGCATCCAAAATTGAAGTGCATTTTGTTTCTGATCATTTTTGGCTATTTAAAGAGCCTAAATGTATAGGAACACAAATTATACAATCTCATCTCCCTCTTACTCATTCCTGTCATAAGACTAAAACAGACCTATGAGTAACAACTGGTTTTTCCTTAGCGTCCACCATTTCAGCTGAAAAAGGTGCTTCTTCCTGCCCTTTGCAGTACATAAAACTGGGGGTTTGGGTTTGGATGCAAGGCAGGAATTGCAGCAGTGCTGAGGGAGGGTGAGGGCAATGGGGTTGATTGCATTAAGCACCATGACAGCTAGAAGAGAATCTTAGCTTTCCTTGAGAACATGGTAATTTTCCATGTTGACAATTTTCTAGGAAGAAATAAGGATACCTTTTGAAGCATTAATTACTTGTGGAGTGTCTGCTCTTCTCACCCCAGAATTATAAGTATGATTAAGACATAGCCCAGCTCTCACGGCACACACAATTTAGAGGGCATGACAGACATGTAAATACACAATTACGATGCAGGGTTGTGAGCACTGTAATAAAGGTAAGTGAAGGGTTTAATAGCAGCAATGAAAAGAAAGCATATCATGCTCTAACTCTAGAACAGGAAGGGGGAAAGGAAGGGAAGACTTGCCCCAGTGGAGGTGCCCCTGGTGATCTGTGGTGATTATATCTCTTTATCACTAGCAGTTTTAGAAGTGAAAGACAATTATATAAAAAGGAGACTAACAATTTACAACCAGGAATACTTAGCTTCAATCTATTTGTGTATCCTTTTAATAGGTTCTCTATAATGCAAAGATCGAGATATATGTTAATGCATCTCCTATAAAACAGATTATAAAATAAAATAAAGTCATTCAAAATATACTAAAAATAGTATATGAGGGCTGCTGCATTTATACATAATCTAGTTAAATACTAAGGGCTATTTTTTTCCTATGGATTTTTATAGGAAAAAAAAATCTCCTAAGGGAATTAAAATTGGAAAAAAACTTTTTTACCCTAATTCATAAAACTAAATCAATAACAGATTTTAAAGCATATACTCTATTACCACAATTCTTCTTATGGTGAAAAGCCACTTCTACAACAATAAAAACAAATGTCAGAATTCTCTCCAATGGGCATCCTTTCTGGCAATCTTCAAAACAGCACTGAGGATTAAATGAGGTGCATGGACTGGCTAATTCTCTCTCTCTGTTTAGCCCTTGATCTTTGAGGTCACAACACTGACATATTTATAAAGAACTGTGGGAAAGTCTGCACCACCCCTGCTTGCTTGCTACCTGTTTTATGGGCAAGTGAATGACTTTAGTTTTTGCAAACTACTGGTTTGAGCATTAAAGTCACTCAAAAGATACTGAATGATATCCTTACTCCCAGAATAGAAAGTTAATCCTGATCCATCAGTGGTGGGCTTTGTCCAGGGTCATTTTGCTGCTGACAAGTAGCTCAGTCTGCTGGATGTGATGTGTTATAAAAATGTGTGTGGGGTGGGGTGGGGGAGGGGAGCCCAGTGACCACCTCTTTGTTGCCATGACTCTGTAAACACAGAAGGCTTTGAACAGCACGGAAAGCAATTCATACTCATGGGGGCCTTTTATTTGGGGCCAACCTTGCACAAATTAAGCTCTTTCGTTTAATTTCCTCAGTTACCACAGTTTGAAATAGCTATACTTTAATCTTTTTTTAAATTGTAATCAAGGTTTCCATCTGTCCTTTCTACAAACTGAAATTTCAATCATAACATATAACAATGTTATAGAGAGAGAATTCAATAGGACCCACCAGAACAAAAAGCAACACATGTTGGAGACATCTTCCAATCCTCCTCTGTCACTGGTGTGGGGGCTTTGACCTTAGCCTTTTTCTCTGACTGACCCAAACATATTTTAAATGTCTGATTGGTAGAATTACATTAACTGACACTCTTCCCTAGGTTCCAACTGGATCTGACTCAAAGACTGAATAATAATAATAGGGCTTCTCTTTGCTCACTAAGTCATAAAGCAGGTTTCATTGTGGCAGGAAAATTGAGTTGTGGCTCTTGGCCCTCTAGATCCAATACATCTTTTTCCATATTGAGGACTTTGTGATACCCTCCTTACTATTATGAAATAAAATAAAACTGACCTATCTATGATTTCAAAATTTAATAGAATGCCTTAATGCTATTATCAAGGAGACCAAATAATATGCTGTTTATAATAAAACCATATGTTGATTTATTTAACAAGTATTTATTGAGTGTCTACTATGAACAATAAAGGCTGCGTGTACAAAAGAGTAAAGGTCTCTTGTGTCTTGGAGTTACTCGCAGTGGTGAGGAAAGAAAAACAGAATAAATATTGGACATTAGTACTATGTAGGTTTTATTGTATATTAGAGAGTGATACGTGTTGATGCAAAACAGAAAACTATAGAACAGATGAGAGGTTTGGAGAGTGTGAAGAGACACAGTTTATAAATGTAATTAGGGGTTGGAGTCGGACTCAACGGGAAGGCGAGATCTGAGCAAAGAGCTGAAGGACGCGAAGGCGTAGCCAGGCGGGCATCTGGAGGAAAGGGTTCCAGGCGAGGGAAAGGGGCAGCCAAGAGCCCGAGTGCTCGGGGCCCCCGATAGTGGGGCTCAGTGAGCAATGGGAAGAACCGGGGAACATGTCAAAGCAGTCATGGGGGAACACAATCACGGAGTGCCTAGGAGGTCACCCTAAGTTCGCTGGTGTTTACGGTGCAAGGCCTGTGTGAATAGTATGTATTTCAGGATGTAATCGAGGCTCAGATAATCGTGAAACAAAATGTAAACCTATTATCAGTCCCCATATTTAGTCACATAGGACATGGGACAGCTTTTACTATTTAATGCTTCCCAGGACGTTTAGCATCCCCAGCTCCCTGCCATCAAAACCAGCGGGGCTCCCAGTCATTATTGTAATTAAATTTCCCCACAAATCTCAAAAACACTCAAGAGGCCAATACTGCCCTCCCCCAACTGAAAATCATCACCTTTTCAGCAACAGTTTTTAATCATTTTGGCCTTAGGAACTTTTAAAAATTATTGAGGATCTTAAAAGACTTTTGTTTATATAGGTTAGATCTGTCAAAATTTACCATTTTAGAAACTTCAAATGAGAACATGTAAAACTATTAATTATTCATTCAAAAATGACAATAATAAATTCATGACATGTTCACATCAGAGCGAGCAAATATTATGTAGCCTTTGAAAAATTCCATTGCGCACACATGAGAGGATGTGAGTGAGAAAAGCAAGTAACATCTTAGTGTTATTATGAAAGTGGTTGTGGCTTCACAGACCCTTGAAAGGGAGCTGAGGGTCCCCAGAAGTTTTGGGGTAACACTTTGAGAACCATGACAAAGTGCAATGGAAATAAAGCTTCATGTAAATATGAGTTTATTTCCTCTGGGATCTGAAAGTAGATGCAAAAGAATATTTATAGTATTATGTGTAACCATTTACATTCTGGAGTCCTAAAATTGAATCATCTCAGTATATTCTGCGAAGCTTAAAATTTATGACAAGAGAATAGGAAATAAAATGAGAAAGATAAGAAACTTGGAAAGAAAGAAAAAGAAGACTATGGGCTCTACAAAACTTAGGAGAGGCTTTGAAAACTATGTTTAAGCTTTTAAGAGTGTAGATAAATTGTGCTCAAAATGTTTAACTATTTTATTTTCTATTAATATTTAATATAGAAAATATATGCAAGTGACTTGTTACAAGATTAGGAACACAAAACTTGTTTGGTCTAAAATGAGTATAAAAATACATGACAAGCTCCTTTCTCTTTACAAGTCACTTCTCTTTTCTCATAGATATTGTAGGACCCACAGTAAATATATATTCAATTAGATGCTCCATAGAAGGACATGAGGTTACAGATAATTTTCCCTATAAGTAAATTAGTTAGGTGAAGAGATCTTTTGCAGTGGAATAAAATTCTTTAGACTTAAAAAAAAATTATGTACTGTATTGAGTGATTATATCTTTTTATATTTTTATATAATTAAACTGAAAATTGTCATATGTCAAGCCTTTGTTTTTAGAATGATATCTTTGTCTTTATTTCTCTTCTACATAATATCTACTCATTCAGGAGTTTGTTTTTTCATCTTGACACCTACTGCAGGATCTCAGGTTCTGAGAGGTAGGAGAGCAGCCTTAGAGGCCAAGTTCAAAAGCTCATCTAGAGTTTGAATGTCTGCAACCATGGGGTCATACAGGCTCTGTTTCAACAGTTCCAGTGATGGGGAAATCACCACTTCCACAGGAATATGCTGATCTATTTTTTGGCAATTGTAATTTTTGAGAAATGCTTCTTTACATAGAGCACAAAACTGTGTCTCTGTAGCTTTCATTTATTTTACAAAGTGCCAACTGTAGTAACTTTTAAGTTTAAATACATTAATGGGTATACCCCACATGTCACTTAGTATCTGATTAATGTTCACTACCTACCCTCCTGTACTAGATAGTGTGGATGCCTTGCTGAACATCTATTCTATCTTCTAGCATCACTTCCAGAACTAGAGAAGCCAAAAAGGCCAAAGTGACATTTCTAGACTTTCTTGCAGCTGGGGTTGCGGATGTAATTTAGGTTGTACCAATCAGATACACTAAGATTTGACATTCAAACTCAGCTAACTGAGCATGTGGAGTCTATTTTGCTACTGCAGACTGCAAGCAGGAATCATGTAAAGAGTTGTCACAGTGACTTCCCAGCATGCTAATGATGGCAAGTTACTTAGCCTCTCCACATCTCGATTTCCTAACTTGTAAAGTGAGGACAACAGTACCTAATTAGGTTGTGAGATTAATTGTGATAATCTTTTTACCAAGTTTGGGTAGTATCTGACATGTGATAAGGGTTCAATAAATGTTAGTTGTTACTATAATTACCATTGTTATTATCATTTTCCTTGAGCTATTCTCAATAGACTTCACTTTAACCACCAGCTATTCCAATCTAGAATATATTCTGGTTTGTTTGTCAAAAAGAATAGCTTCCAAAACTGAATTCATACCACAGTGTGTCTGATGGGTCCAGAAGACAGTATCATCCTCAACATTTCTCTTTTCTTCAATGTAACAACAGTGATGCATATGTAATCCACTCTCACGGAGTTTAAACTCAATTCATACTGTAAAATATTTTCTATATTTCCCACTGTTAAAGCAAGACATCACTGTTTTATACTCAGTAAGGCTTTGATTTGTACTTTATTTAAATGCATTTTTTATTTAAGTATAGTTGGTATACAATCTTATATTGGTTATGGTATATTAGTTTCAGATGTACAATATAGTGATTCAACTTTTTTATACCTTAAAATGTGATCACACTACTAATTCTAGTAATCATCTGTCACCATATAAACTTACTATAATATTATCAACTATGTTCATTTGTACCTTTTATTGCTCATCGCATTGAACCAAGCCTATTTATTTCAGTCTGAACTAAGCCTACCACATGATTTTATATATATATACTACATATAAAATACATGTATAGATTGGTTTCATATCAAATGACTTAACTACCTCTCCAAGCAAGTTTGATAAGGAAGCAGTCAATTATCTCCCCAAAGTCATTAGTAAATGGGTTGAACAGGTGAGACCAAGGACAGATCCTTGTGTCCCATGGCTCGCCTTCCCCACTGAGATCAACCCTGTAATGTTATCACTCTTCAGGCCTGTTAGTCATTTATGTATCTAAGTATATTATCATATAACCCAAATATTCTTGTAGTAAGATTTCTTCAGATGTTCTCTGTTGGCAGCATTTTCCAAACCCAGCTTTCTAGGACATGCATTACTTATTTACACAACTATATCATAATGTAACAAATGTCAGTTATAGTTTAATTTTAAACAATGAGTTTGACATCTCAAAGCATTTCTTCAAGGGCTGAGTGAAATCCTGGAGCTAGTCCTCCAAACCAAGTCAGCAATTCTCTGTTTCTTTACTCAAAGGATCATTTTGTAATCTTCATTCCACAGAACTCAATTAATTATTTTATGGAATTCCTCCCTCCCTCATTTCCCAGTGAGAGTGGGGCCACCACACTCTCAGCCCCTCGTCTTTCACCGCTACAGCACAGCAAACCTCATTGCTGATTTCTGTTGTCATCGCACCTATTCTTCCAGGGCAGGGTCGTCCAGCCACGGGACTGGCATACGAATCACACATGATTCCTGCAACTCCCTGTAAAACACTACTTCCCACTCAGGCCTCACCAGTCTTTGCGTTCAATTATGATTCTAATTCCTCTTTTCACAAATATTGGGTGTCAACTATTTGGTTTTAGAATACTTTCGCATTTCTGTAATTAGAATATGATTCTCACAAAAATGTAATTACTAAAAGGAAGCAACTTTTATATCTATGTGGTGACATAAAAGAATGAATCAATGATTTGCTTTCTTTCTATCTGATGCTGTTGTGTAGTCTCATTCTCAAGGAAGAGATTTATATAGTATTCAGATATTTAACATGTATGTCTGTAATATTGTTTTCTAACTTAAGTATATTATAATGATAAGAATGGCAGGTGCTGGATATTTTTGATGTATTATAAATTGGATGAAATGTCTTCTCAAAGTATACTATCTGCTTGATAGTCTTCTTTACAAGCTTAATTATTAAAAAGCAAACAGGGATAACATTAAGTTATATAATGGAAATAAAGCACACTTTGCTGGACAATTTTCAATATATTCTGTGTAAGACTTAGGGTGTTTTGTTTCAAACAATATAATTTTAAGATATTTAGATAGTAAAAGTTCAAAAATTAAGAATGATATCCACAAATAACCCCTTATATTTAGTAAATGATTTTACTCTTGATAATTTACAAATATGAAGGACTTCCATTATATTTTATATATTATAATACTTTTAATGGAATTCTGTAGAATTTAAAGGATATAAATTTTCTCTTCTTCCAATGTAGATTTTAAATAATGATCATAAAATTTAAGTCCTTGTTTATCAGATATAATCAATGTTATTGAAGGTGATAATGGCAATTCAAGTAACCAGTTATTAAAAATTCAAACTGCTACAATTCTATAAAAGAAACAACACAGCTACTTCTCCCAGTAGACCTATTGTATTCTGAGGGCCACTCAAGCAACAGCTGCATATGTTTCAATGCAATCTGCTCTAGCAACCCACAAAAAACATAATTTTGAAAGGACAATATCATGTATATGTTATAAATATATGTGTGGTTGGCATTTCTCCAACTGTATATAAAACTTTCAAAGAACAGATTCGCCTTTTTCTTTTCACTTTCTTTCTCTGAATAGATCCATAATGTTCAGGGAAAAACACCAAGAATAATAAATCCAAATCTCTGTATAAAACACACCTTCATGACACACACAAGCTGGAAATCACAGGAACCAATAAAAATGCAGGCAGCCTACTGATAATGAGGTCAGAAATACAAATAAATTTACTTTTAATGAAGACTGGAGGCACAGTAATCAAAGTGTTAAAATTCATTTCATGCATATCTCATTTGCTTCTTAGCTGATATTTACCACGCAATTCTGTGAGAAAGTAGAGGCCTAAGATGCTCCAGATAAATGGCTCAATTAATTGTACAGAGGTAGACCTCTTTGAGCTGAGCCAGAGCTGTGAGCTCTTTATTAAAAGCACTATTCTGTAGCCCATAACCTTGTTCCTTGACTCCTCTCTGGTTTCCAATTTAAACAAGTCCCCATGCGGCCTGCTCTAAAGGGCTTTGTCTCCCTGTCATTGTTAAGAGAGCTGAGGCATCCTGGAAGTGTGAAATCAGACCTCATGAGTTGAACGGTTCCCCAGGGAACGCTGGACTGCGCAGAAGGTCAAAGTCATGGGCCGGACCATCTAAAAGTGTCTGATCGCCGGTCTGTGACACAGCAAGTTGGGGAGGGGGGAAGGGCTAGACTGAGAGGACTGAAATTGAACACATCTTAATTAAAGCCCACAGACAGCAAAACAAAATGTTTTCTAGGCAGCCTGTCAAATGGGGCTTAAATTTAGCTCTGCTAATGAATCTGAGCTGCTAACTGTTATTTCTTAAGATAATAAGACTCTCACAGGAAGCTGGAAAAAAAAAAAAAAACTGTAGCATGTCTTTTTCTGCTGTTTTGCTACTTAAATATTTTCCAACAATGAAGACGGTTTTCCTAAAGAAAAAACATGGGAAAAGTCTATGCAAATAAAGGGGTAGTAAACGTCTCTCTTAATAACTAGTAGGTTTCCAGAGCATGGGGCTGGTAAATTGAAGGCAAGTCTATATTTGGAGGCTTGCTTTAGAAAAAGATATGCTCATTTAAATGGGGCTATTTCAGTGACAGATTATGTTAATTGTAAAATTCTCTCTCTTCTTTTTCCTCTCCCTCTCCCTCTATTGTTTCCTGAAAGAGATGGTGCATTAATTTGAGATCTCAATTCACCCAGGGTGCAGAAGTTTTATATCGGTGTACCTTTTAACACAGTGAAAAGGTAGGGCATCTTTTGAAAGGGTTTCACAGTGCTCCCATATCACTGTTTCTGAAACTGAGTGGTTGGTATCCCTGGGGAGGCTGTGACCTCTTCTTCAGGAGCTCAAAAAAACAACCCAGGGGAAAACCAAGGGGGAGGGGCCGAGGAGAGAATTCTTTTCTCTAACTTCTCTTAGGACTTGAAAGAACCAACCAGCCAGGTCTAAATACTCTGCAAAGCAAGCCTCACTTGTTGTAGACTTTAGATGTTCTGTTGAAGGCAGAAATTAGGATCCGTCCAAGGAAAAGAATAATTAAAAGCCAGAAATGGCAAATTCTACCATGAACTGTTTCCCACCACCAAAAAATAAACCAGCTTTTCCCTTCATTGGTCTTTCTTTTCTCACCATCTCTCTAGTTTTAAGGAATACTTGATTTAGTGGTAGAGAGAACCCTTCCCAATGCACACAGGGCCAGACAGTCTCTGGGTTTTGCTTTGATGGCATAGAGAGACTTTGACCTTTTCACTGGCTAGTTGAAAGGTAAGTAAGTTGTACTGCACAGTATTTTTCAGTTAACGAAACTTTTTCCCGCATGGAGCATGTAGCTGACCAACTTTGAAAACCAGAGCGCCACTTTTTCAGGCTGGGAAAGGCAGCCCACGATTTGACTGAAATTTCAATCCACTCTTATGTCTTGCTCAATGCATGTGTATGTGTGGGAGTTGTAAATTGAGGCCTTAACCACCAGGCTTAATCTCTTTTAAATCTGTATTAACCTTAATGATTTGAAGTGCACTGTCCAACACTGGGCTATTGAGACTGAAGAAAAAACTACCCTCAACTATCAACAGTTTATTAGGGGCTTAACTGAAGTGACCTACTGTAGTAGTGTTCAGCTGAACAAGGCTGTAGGCTTTTTGTGGAAAGGGAAAGAATTGAGGGTTTCATTAAAAAGTAATTTGTGCTTTATACTCACTCATTCAAAGAGTCTCAATTGCTCTTTATTCACACAGAGCTAATACAGTATCACGATGTTTCTCAATGAATGTGTTGTAACAAAAGAAAAATTTTACATTTTGAAAGGAAAAAAAATTCTTTGAAAGTGTGGTAAGATGGATGGCTACTTAAAGATTACGGAATTTCTTTTTCCTGTGCTCATGTTAACTGATAAAATGCTGTAATTTAAAATTATTTGCTTAAATTATGGAAGTTTAGCTTTGTGTTTGAATCATTAAAAATATTTTTAAAATAGAGCCAAGTTGGTCTTCTTAGACTTGTCCAGAAAAAAATGTTCCAAAGCCAGTTGAGCATTTTACAGTAATAGCTTCATTTATATCAGGTCATAAAATATTCTTCACTTAGCACAGACAGTTATCAGTGATTTAAAATCTCCCCTCTCCATCCGCAATGCCCCTAAATGGATGCTAATTTGAGGATTTGAAGACAGCACCACTGACTCAATTCTCTTTTTTTCTAAACTGTTGCTGAATATCTTGTCGAGCTCAACTATAATTATCCACTGATATATACAGCATATTTTTAAAGTACTTCTTTTAACAAGTAAGAGTTGAAATGTACAGAAAGCTTATTTGTGCCCCACCTTTGATGGTAAAGACCAGGAAGGATCCGTACACATATAAATACCTAACCTTTTCAGAAGTAAATATTTTTTAATTGGTAGTGTATTCAGATATTTCAGACTTAAACATATGCTCCCCAGTTTCTGCCATCATCACAAATGTCATAGAGACCACACAAGGTCCAAGAGTGAGCAAGGTCGAAGACTGAGTTATCCCCTTGCCCTCAATAGTTAAATGTCTGTCTTGCTCAACTCAGAGCACTTTAGATTATAAGACCAATGTAGAACGAGGAATCATTATATTTATACCCCCAGAACTGGGGAGAAGAAATGAAGAATCTGTTATTTAGTATTTCCCAAATTAAAGTTTATTTCATCAGATCAAAATTATGCCTCATTGAATCCCTAGGAAGAAGACTACTGTTATTCACATTAATTTACATATCAGTACGTTAGAACCATTAGAAAGAAATATATCTGTTTTTGTCAGCTTTGAAAGAACATGTACTTTAACTTCCACAGTGGCACAGAGGCCAATAGGGTTAACATGGTTTGCATATTCATGAAGTTCTGAAAGTAATGACAGCTTCTCTCCAAGAGAAACAAACTATATAATTGCATTCAACTTTTGTAATGGGCAGGTTTCTAAGCTTGTAAAGTAACTAGCACTTGAATTTTTCTATAAGAAATTATTGTACCCATTATAAATGTTCAGCGATAGTTCTGAGCATTTAGGTACCCTCTGAGATACTGATTAGTTTAGGCTTTTCTCCCTATTTCAGATATTTTCAGCAAAACACTGGGTACTCTCCTACAAAAAATCCTGAGGAAAAGTGCAGGTGTCTCCCAAGAGACAATGTCATTGCCCTGAATTCCTTAGTCTACCTGCTGCTGGGAATCACAGGCTAAGCACAACGTCTGCAGTGTAAAAACAATACTGTATTCCTATTACAGCCTTCAAGTTCATGTCCAAAGTGAAGAAAAAGAGTAGTCAATCATTTATTGTTGACTGTTGGCCTTAATAATAAATGTAGCATAATAATAATAAAAAAGAAATCAGTGTCCAGATTAATTTGATTATAACCACATCAAAAATAAGAAAGAAAATGAATAAAGTTAACATTCACTAATTGCTTAGTACAGGGGGCCAAATCAGCATGTATCCAGAAAGACTGCAGACTACCTTCTCTCCAGTTATTTTCAGGTATACCTATTTTGAAAGAATATTTGATAGTTGTTATCTTCTTGATTACAAATGAGTTGATAATTACCTCTTTAAAGAAACTATAAACCCTGAACATTTTTATTTTTATCACACAATAAATAGTCATGCAATAATATACAAACATTAAACTTTTTTAAATATTGCTATTTTGGAGCAGTAATCTGCTATTTTAGTTTTAAGGCATGTGATCTTTTGATTTGGTTTTGATTTGATGAATTAAAGAAGGGTACTAGTGACCATGTAATGGATGTGCAAGCCCTGAGAACAGTGATTTTCAAATGGTGTGCCACAAGAATTTTTAAAACATGCAATATCTGACTATTTAGTCAGGGACACTGACCTCTTTTTCCTTGGATTGTCAAATAAAGAAAAATAACAATGAGCCAACACAACAATAGCCATCTTGTGTGAATGAATCAAAATTACACCAATTTTTTTGTCAGATTGGCAAGAAAATATATATATTTCTGGTTCACTACAGAATTTTAGTAATTAGTTTGCGTGCCATGAGATGAAAAAGATTGAAAATTGCTGCCTTAGATGGGAGGAGAAGTACATTTCTCCCCATCAAATAAGTCAGCTACCTTTGTCAGGCCAACTTGCTGAACACACAGTGGTCAGCATATTTCCACAATAATAAGTGGGTCCTTTATTTTAGAAACAGTGAAATATGCACAAAAATTGGTCATCAGTCCTATTTATTATCCATTTTGAGATCAACAATTTAAGAATTGGTATAAACACCCCCAAATCCTATAGAATTAAAGAATAAATGAATGGCCCCATGGTTGCAAATTCAAACCGATGATTTAATTTTGGAAACTGATGAAATAATTACCGCTAGTCAATTATATGTTATAGAAGCAGCAATACCCAAATTTGACATTTTTACAGGTCTGTTTCTTGGTTTAAAATATTTAGAACAATGTGGATGCTTAGTTTAGATCCAAAGTTGTCTCTGGAATATCCTAAGAAATTTGGACAACTAACAAATTGGATTAGCAACCCAAATACCAAGAGTTCATACCAAGCAACTGAGTATTGTGCACGTTTGGATTATAATTGTTGAAGCTATGGTATCTTATATAAGCTGATACCTTCTGAGAGAAGATACAACATTACCCCAAAGTGACAAAATGACAAAACCAGGAAAAAAAAATTCCTACTATGTTGACTGAACTTTGGAGGAGGCAACAATTGCAAAGTTATTTTATTTTTTATTGTTTTTCTTATTATATTACCTGTCTTTTAAAAAAGCCGTGACAATATAAAAGTTGGTGGCTGGCAAACCTTTGTAAGATCAACCCTGAAACTTCATATTTATGTTATGAACTTTGATAATCCAATAAAGTCAAATGGAGAGTCCCATCACTAAATGGTACAGACCTTGCATGCTGCTTGATATCGATACCTAAATCTATATCTAAATATACACACAATAGGGTAATTGCATCATTTCTTACCTGTGACGTCAGCAGCCATTAATCCTTCTGCTCTGATTACTTTCACCTGGAGAAATCCCACATCTTTCAGGTTGTGAAATATCCGCAATGGACTCTGAAAGACCCCAACATCAGTATTAGAAAAGAAAGGCCCTAAATGATCTCAAAGAGTGTTCCAAGAAAACACTAAGTTTTATGGCTGATTTCAGGATGTTGCTTAAGTGATTCAAAGGATATTTCTGTTTCTGCAATACTACACTTCCACCATCATGAATGTGTACATACACACACACATTTATATAGATAATCATTGCCATGTAAGTTCAGTTTTTTAAAGAATAAAAAATCCCCACAACATTTGTTCCCCATAAATAATTATCAGTAGATGACGAACAATAAGCTGTAAAATTGGAATATGCCTGCTTTTTCTCCCAATCTCCTTTACAAAAGCACTCCAAGAAAGCTTTCCTCTATGAGTACGATGGTTTGGAGATTCATGCTTCTTAATTTTGAATCTTGAATTGTTCATTACGCAATATTTCAGACTTTGGGAGCAAGAAAGTTAACATTAAATCAGTCAATTATTTTTCTACTATTTTCTTCTTGATGAGCACTGGAAATTGAATGTGCAAGACGAAGGTTAAATTGTTGAAAGACTATTTTCTATATTTAACTTAAAAAAATAAAAAATAAAAGACTTAGGTATTATATAAACCTTTTAGGTGGAAGACATATAATCTTCAGAAAAATCAAATTGGTCACTAAAAAAAAACTCAAAAGTCATGAGTAATTTTTCTTAAATTTGGAATTAATTTACCATTGCCGTATGTATAAAAGTAGAGGTAGAGAAATTGTGATAGAAGAGTCAGGTCCAAATGATAAAACCTCTTTAATTTCATAAATTAATAATGGTAGTGTTTCACTAATTGTAGTACTGGAAGGGATTAAAAGAAGGATACCAATAGAATAATTCAAAGCTCTAATTAATGGGCAGAAATACTGAGAGAATGAACCTATAGACCTTAGACCTTTATATGCCTTCATTTATTTACAAATTGTAGCATTTTTCTTACGACAAGATCAGCATTTCTACTCAGTAAATCAAAGGTATTTTTTATCATAATTTTTAAAATGCTTTCTGACCAGGGAGCATAACATATTTTTGCCTAATAAAGTTAGCTATTAAAATATTACTAAAGACCATTTGCATCCCTGTATTAAGTACGTGAGAATACCAAGGAGCAAGAGCTTAGTGCGATATTAACTTCATCAGTCCCGTATGACTAGTCACTGTTTACACTGAAGCTGTGACCTTGGTATATTGAGAGGAGGAAATGCAGATATGTGTGTAATCTCATAACCTATCTTTGAAAAAAAAGTTTAGCACAGGGATTAGCTCTTAATCTTTTATTGTTTTTTAACAGTTGTTTATCTCCCAGAACTGTTTAAGCTACCCAGATAATAGAATTAAATAAAAAGGTACTTCTCTTTCCATTCAAATTCCTGTAAACTAAAGGTTTAACAGCGGGAAGTTTAGGCAGCAGTATTAGAATTCAGAGGTTTGTAGGCAGTTGTCTGCCTAATGTGGTAATGATCAGGTCTGGAAGCTTCTTATCTCAGAGCTTACAGAGTGGTACAAACCAGGTAAGTCTATCCTAATGATGGGGAAGAGCTTTCTGAAAAGGTTCCTGTCCTTTAATTTTCAGAAGCAATTTAAACTAAGTTTCAATGTGACTAAAACAAATATTATCAGTCTCATGTCTGAGAATCGTTTCATTACTGCTGACCTCCCTGCACAGGCCTGTAGCTTCGGTGCTCCAGCCCTGACGCTCTGCTTCCCATTCGGAGGGGTAATTACTGTTTGAAGCTTTCATATTCTTGAATCAGCTGACACTCAGTAATTTCTTGTGAACTTCAACTGTTTAGGCCAGTGACATATTGATTATGATAAGAACTCCAAAACAGCCAAAGACTTACATATATCAGTTAAAAAAATAAAACTTCAAGCCATGCATCATCAGGAGGCACCCCTGCCTTGTTATTTATGGTTATTTTAGTAGGCTCCCAAAACCTGGATGGCTTCTGAAGCCAGAAATCTCCACAGCAGAGGAATCTATGATTTGCTGTGAATCCTTTCAGCCCTCAATAGATGGGAAAAGATTGAAATGCTCTGGAGAGGAGTCCTCTTTATTTTTTTAATGAAAGGCTGTATAATATATTTTCTCTATGGCTGCAGCAGCTGTCAGGGAGAGCATCTCAGTTCAGCTCTATTACGGGAGAGGCAATACCCCATCCTATGGCATCGAGATGCTCTGAGGGGCCAGGCCTGATTGACAGCTTGTCACCGTGACGTCTTATTCCATCTCTGTTATGGAGAAAATTAATGTCACACCACCAGCCTTATGACTTGCTGTCATCTTAGAACTGCTCACCTTTTATCAATGCTCTAAATAACATTTCAAGCCCATCGTCTCACGGTGGACAATCCGGTCAAGGGACATTAAATCAGATGACTGTGAAATGTCATAATAAAAATGGAATGCTAACAACTTCTTCTCTAAACTAGCTCCTCTGGTTTTTAAACTGTGACAAGGGGGAGCAAGGGTTCAGCATACCCGTTCTGAAAAGGTCATACAATCACTCTTGGTCTACTACCCATTACTACCCGCCCCCTGTTGACCTTCCCTGCTGTCCTCCCCCCAAAAGGAGAGAAAAAAAGAAAAATGGAATTAGCCATCTTTTCAGAATGTGGTGATCAAATAAGGGCTCACACAGTAATGTCTGTTTAATTTGCGGGGCTTCAGTGCTTGGCAGTGAACCGCTGAATGACAGCAGCGGAAAGCCTTTCCAGGGCTCTTTCACGTGAGAGCAGGGAAATTCAACTTTCCTCAGCACAACCAAATTCTTAAGTTTAACCTAAATTTTAAAGAGTACACATGTTCTCACAAGAAAACACATAAAACATTTTCCAAATAACTTTCTTTATATGTTTCGCTAAAATGAGTGATATTTCAGACATGATACAGCATTCATTTGTTTCATAATCTATACAGGAAAAGGGAAATGTACTGAAACCTACTACGCAGGACTTTGTCCTGGCACTGCTATGACTAATTATGACGCATGTCCAGTTCCAGACAGTAGCTTCTCGGCAAGTCTGTCTGCAGAGGGAGATACAGGCCTGTGCTTGAAGTTCGGGGCTACAAACAAGTATGTTTAAATGTGACTCACTTTTTAATATAATGAGCAGAACATAATCTGAGAATTACCTGGGACATCCACATAATATTTTATATTTTACCGAAGTAATAACTAACACCTGAAAGAAGCGTGGCAACAAATACTGAAACTCTGAGTGGAAATGGCCGATTTAAAGAAGCCCACACAGAAAAAAAAAAAAAAGAATCCATAATAGTTGGATTATTTCTAATTACTTAGCCTGCAGTATCATTCTAATATATGGGATTAATCCATGAAATGCAGTATTATAATATCTAGAATAATTCTTATATTAATATATATACTAATTCATTCCTTTAAATTGTTTTAATTCATGAAGCTCACTTCTGGTAATAGGAGACTATGTTTTGGTAGGTACCAAAATGTGAAATACTTCTCATAATTGCAATTATACATTAGAAGAGGCCACACAATACTTTAGGCTCTTAGCTAGTTTAAAAATATATACTATTTTGCCTTGCTAAGTCACCTCCATTAAACTGTTTATGATAACACCATTGGTGGATGAGTTGTAGAAGCATTAGCAGACAGCTGATTCAGTGGAGATAGCCAGAATAAATTTGCTGAGGCGCACATCCTGCTAATCTGTTTGAAGAATATTGTAGAGCATTAGTACCAGCACTTCATGTTATCTGCACAGCCTGATAAGGTACATCTTTATTAAATTCAGTTATTGAAAGGATGTCAGTCAGCAAATAGGAATATTTTAAAATCTAGAAAAAAATTAAGCGGTTCTTTGTTAGTCGGAGCTTGGTTTCATAGCTGAGTGTCTAGAGGAGCCTTCTAAACACCTGGCAGCATCCTACAATACCAGCTTTGTGGTTTTAAGTGGAAAAGCTTTTTTCCCCAGTTTCATGGGTACTGAGGTATTTACTTTTTCAAGTCTCCATTAAGAGAGAATGATGGAGTAAGAGCTCCCCTCTCTGTTGCTTCAAGAAAACTACATGGTGGGGAATGTATAGTGTAAGGATGCTGGGAAATAGGTACATTTGGTTGTGAATACTTCGGTAAAAATAGAGAAGGTATTTATTTTAGGGACTCACTATTCTACCCTATCTCTCTATATTTGATCAAAAGGTAAGGAGGCTTCCTTTTAATTATATTTTCACATTCAAGTAAAAAAAAAAGAATAAAGTAAGGCTTTTCTAAACAGTTGAAAATAAAAGCGATTTCTGTGAAAACCCTCTAGTTACCAAGCTGCTAATTAATGCAAGTGCTATTAATTCCATTTCAAACTGGGAAAGACAAAGAAATATGCAATTACAAAGAGTCCATGGATTAATTTTAAAGTAATACTGTATCAACTTGACTTTCCTTTATGGGAAGTTTCCCTGCATAATTATGCTGCACAATAAAATCACTGAGGAGAATCTCAGAATCTAGAACTTGCTCTGGAGGAGGCCCTGGAAAAGTCCTGGCGCACAGACATCAGTGGGGAATGAAAGTGAGGCTGCAGAGACACGCGTGGCATTTGCATGTGCCCCATTTTCTGCTGACTGATCTGTTAGACAGCCTTTCAGATGTACTTCTGTCACTCCAGGTAAATTATTTACAACCTCATTGAGGTACGTATGACCCCGAGAGGGGAGGGTTATATACGTACATATCTCTTTAATATCTCCTCGCGTTCTTTCTGGTCCTCCAGGGAGTTGACAGAGAGGTCAGAGATGCTGACTGTGGCCGACGCTGTCAGGGTGACCAGCAGCACCAGGTGGCCCTCACCCTCCTCCAACTGCAATTCCAACTTGTGCGTCTGCTCCCTACTGAGGGCTGACAGGTCGACCTGGCACCTGCAAACAAATGTTTTGAATTAGCAAGTGGCTTTTTTCCCTGACATCAAACAGTGGAAGGGTAGGCTGCTCAGGGCTACACGGAAAGTAAATCAATAGAAATACTATTTGGACCACTGGACGAATATTCTTTCACATTAGCTGACTTTTTTCACAAAATTCAGTCCCTGATAATCTTAGTGTCTAATTGCTGATTTCCTGTAAGATACCAAAGAAGAAGTGCTTATCTGATTCAATTACTACCTATTGTCACCATATTCATAATCAGCAGGAACTTCAATCCCTGGACAGCCTAGGTCATTGGGGCTTTGCTTACAGAAAGACAACCATGAGACACCTAGAGAGGCAAACTACCAAGAGTCTGAATTTTTGTCACTTTTAAACCAAAGCCCCGCCCCTCCATTCCTAAATGTTATATAGAAAGCAGTGATTACAATATGCACTCTGGTGGTTCCATAAGTTTTACATGTTTAAAACCATGTCAATCTATTCATAGAACACTCATAAATCCAAATAAAAAAAACAAACAAATCCTCTGAAAATGCTATAGCTCAAGTGTCATGTACTAGAACTTTCCTGAGGTGGTTCCTGACGTGGCAGCCGTGGCAGCACTCTCTCGGGGCTAAACACCTTGTAAGCTTTGTTCATAAACATTTCTGTTGATTTGGAAGAGAAAGCTACTGCGGTAACCACAAGGCCAATGAAGGGAGAGAATGGGGGCGCATACGCATGAAAAGCATTTAAAACAGGAAATAGCCAATTACACGAATAAATGTGGTAACACATAAACAAGGTTGTCAGCTATCAGGGACAGATTAAACTGTGGCTCCTTCTTTTCTTCACCCTATTTACTGTTTATTGTTCTACTTTTAAATATTTTATTTTTTTATTTTTAGAGAAGGGAAGGGAAGGAGAAAGAGAGAGGAACATGAAGGTGTGTTCACCTCTAGAGTGCACCCTACTGGGGACCTGGCCTGCAACCCAGGCATGTGCCCTGAATGGGAATTTAACCAGTGACCCTTTGATTCACAGGCTGGCACTCAACCCACTGAGCCACACCAGCCAGGGCTATTGTTTTGCTTTTAAATTAAACCTATGAATAAGGCTTCAAAGTTTATAGTTGTGCTCAAACACCTCTTCAAGCATGAGTGATTTTAGGAACTAAACCAATGTCTGACATTTACCTTTTATTTTGCCCATCAAAAATGACATCAGAGGCTCTGGCTGGTGTAGCTCAGTGGATTGAGCACAGGCTGGGAACCAAAGGGTCGCCAGTTCGATTCCCAGTCAGGGCACATGCCTGGGTTGCTGGCCAGGTCCCCAGTGAGGGCCATGTGAGAGGCAACCACACATTGATGTTTCTCTCCCTCTCTTTCTCTCTCCCTTCCCCACTCTCTAAAAAAATACATAAAAATATTTAAAAAATGACATCAGAGATGGCCAGGACTAGAAACAATTGGGAGGAAGAGGAATATAGATGCAAGAAACAAAAAAGAAATGCACTGGTCAGTGACAAAAAAATGTGTGTGCTAAATGCTAACTATTGAGAAAGAAGGAAATTAAAGTCTGTGGCAAGTCTGAAAAATATCTTCTTAAAGTTAGAAGGTACATCAAATGACCTCATTGTTTCTGTGAACACAACATCCATTTCAAAATACTTTCATGCACTCTCCTTGAACTCTAAAGGATGAAACGACATATCAAATGCCACCTTATCTAATATTCTAATTTTAATTGAAATTAAGTTATTGTCAATAACACCTGGAACACGATGAGGGTAAAATACATACAACAGCGAAAAAGAACCAATCATTATTCTCTAATAAAAAGAAAACATCCCTATCATTTTCTATAGCATCTGGCACAGTGCCTCATCTGTAGTTTGTTGAATATGAATGAACCTTTACACTAGACCAGGATTCTGACACTAGAGAATTGAACAGAGATTACAATTCAGATAGTACTTTTGGTTGGATAAAGTTGGGACCAAGAAGGGTCTTTCACTCATTTCAATCACATATTTTCCAGTCCAGTCCTTGCCTGATTCTCCGGTGTGATACTTCATCACTCTTAAAACACTAAAACACACTGAAGCTTTCTGGAGGATTTCCTTCTATGCCAATTACAATTTCACGTGGGTCATATAGATGCTGGCCTACTTCTCATTCATATTGGAGTTTTTTCATCAAATGCTTTAGAGCTGGGGAAGATGCTCTAAAGATAATCTGGTCCAGGTATTGCAAATTGGCAACTTTCAGCTCAAATCTCTTCCATGGATTTGTTGATTTTCCTTGCAGTGTTCAAGTCTTGAAGTTAAATAATTTTAAAGATAGAGTAACTGTCCTCTAACTTAGTGGCCCCAGTACTGTCTATTATTTATAGCTGGCCTACTTCACTTAATTCCAATAGGCATAAGGATTTGTGATCCTTGAAACTTCCTTAATTTACCAATGAGAAAACTGAGGACTAGAGAAGTTACATGAGTAAATGGAAATATTGTTAATTATTAGCAGAGCCAGAATCAGAACTTAGGGCTCTAGAATCCAAGACCTAGGCTTTTTTTCTTAACCAATCTGTCACTAAGCAATTGTACATGCCAGGAGGAAGTGTGTGCTGTTGGCAGTGGTTCTTAAATTGGGTATGTCTGGATTCATTTTAAACAGAAAACATTGTCTCAGTTGTAAAGTATGGATTCATGTGATTTTTATGCTTCAAATATATATATAAACTAGGGAAGAAGGCTATAAGTTATCACTCTTATAAGACAATAAACTAAGAAAAATTAAAAAATTGAATTTTAAAAGCTCTGAAACTAATAAAAATTAAATTAACCTCTAAATTTATAAGGGGATTATGCTTTTCTGCTGAAACTAAATTTCCAATAGCAGTGTACTCACAGAAATACTCTGAGCTCCTGTCCTATATTTAATGTTCAGAATTTTGACTTTAATCATTCTAATGGAGAAAATGTCTATTTATACAACTATATTGGACAAGAGAGAATTAATGGCTTCAAGGTTCTTTTCGCTATTTGAAGTTGAATATCTCCTATTCATCTAAAAACTCTGCTCAGGAGTAATCCTCTGAAACCATTTTAAATGAAACTCTCTATAGTGCCTGTCCATGGGTGGCTAAGTACATGCACCTGCTGAGCAATCAGCTGTGTCTCTGAAACACAGGAAAAGGTGGCCAGCCCAGTAACATATCACCTTGCATTGCTTCCTGGTCTTCCCTGCTTCATGTTTTCTCCTTCACTCTCAGTGCTGGGATTGTACCTCCTAATAAAGCACTAGCACTTAACCATTGCCCCAAGCTCTATCTTCTAAGGAACCAGGGGTAAGGCAAAAGCCATTGATAAAATTCAATCCCCTTAGTTACAGATGCCTAAAACACAAACCTGACCATGTCCCTCCCCTGGCTTCCCACTACCTATGAAATATCCTTAGCAAAGTAAGAGTGCCCTCCACAACCTACCCTCAGCTTGTGTGTCTCTAGCTGATTCACTACTTAAGTCATTCGAGACCACTTATAATTCTTTCACCATCCATGCTAGGGTTCAACTGTTTCTTTGTGTTTGGACAAGGCAACTGCTTTGCCTATTTTTGCTAATTCTCATCGAAATAACCTGCAGTTATCTTTTGATGTCAGTATCCTGAGACGCCTTGAGGGCAGGCACCCAGCACAGCACCTGGAATACAGTTGGTGTTCTGTAAGTTTTAAAGGACTCGTGGCCAAGGAGGTAAAATTTCAGAGAGCCCAAAATTTACCCATGGAGATGGTGCCAGAGCAGAACTAGCATATAATGCTTTCACTCTATCACTTCTACATTGTCTTCCTAGAAAGCAGTTTGATATCTTTCCAACACTCATTTCATTCATTCATTCATTCATTCACGCATTCGGTATTTATTAAGTACCTTGTATGTCAGATCTCTGTTAGATTTGGGGGATTCAACACTTTGAAAGCTTTCTAGAGTCTCATATCTTTATCTTCAGAACTACCACAGACTCAGTGTGTTGTAGTTTTAGCACATACGCTTTATTAGTCTGATCATGGAAAATTACAAAACTTACTATCTGTAACAGAGCCTAACTTATCAATCAATCAATAGAAGAATCAAAACAATCTCCCAACTGAAGATTCCAGGGCTACTGTAATCTGTATGCATAAATGGGTAATTGAGGCTTAGAAAGATTAAGTGATGGAAGAACTCAAATGACATTTCCTGACTTCTATTATCAAAGCTTAAAATTCTTTACACTTCTAAAAAGTATATGCATTTATTTAGCCACATGAAAAAACATATGTCACATTTATTTGGTGATATTTTCCCCTAAGAGTTCAAGGAAAGAAATTTCAGTGTTTCCACAACCTTTTCCTCCCTGCCTTTTTCTGCCATGGCTGAACTGGTGACCAACAACATTCCTATCAGATGAAACAGTTTTGTGCATAGCACCCTGGATGCTGCTTATATATGTGAGTACACTGGGGTGCAGGAAGTAAATGTTATGACCATTTGGATTTTTAAATAATTTTAAAATAAGATGATTTTCAGGGAATTCCAGTGAAGATGGATGCATAGGTAAACAAACTTTGCCTCCTCGCACAACTGCAGAAAAAAGTTAAACTAGACTACAAAACAAATATCATCCAGAAATGTCAGAAAATTGAGCTGTACGGAAGTCTGACAACCAAAGATTTGAGGAAGCCACATTCATCCATATGGTTAGGAGGGGTGGAGATGTGAGAGAGGTGGAGAGATGCGGGGACCCACGGAGTCCCAGAGTGGTGCAGAGAGGTGACCGAACAGGCAGTCTCACATCCATGTGTGGTGGATAAAAATCAGGAGGGATACCTTGTGAGCAAGGGATCCCAGCCGCAAACTGGACCACCCAGCAGCCCAGGGTTCCAGTGCCAGGATGATACATCCTGGTAACTTCTGGCTCTAAAAATCAGAGGTAGTTGAGGCAGTAGAAGAAACTGCCAGATTCTCAAGAGACTCCTCTTTAAGGGCTCATAAGGACTTAGGACTTATGCATATCCATTCCTCTGGGATTCAGCATCAGGGCAACAGCTGGCAGGATACAAGTGACATACGGAGAGAAAATGAAGTGACTAGAAACAGGGCAAGTGCTAGGAGATAGCTTCCTCCTGGGCAAACATCCAGAAGCCAGGCAGTGGCACTGTCCTTTCTCTGAGCTCTCCCCCCACCCAGAGCCACAAAGCCATGAAACTGGTTGCCCTTCCCTGGCAATCACCTAAGAATCCACCCCACACCACTTACAGGTATGCTTTTCTACAATAGGCCATACTACTAAGACAGGGAGACAAAGCAGCTTTACCTAATACATAGAAACAAACACCGGGAGGCTGCCAAATTGAGGAGACAAGAAAATATGGCCCAAGTGAAAAAACAGAACAAAACTCCAGAAAAAGAATTAAATGAAACTGGTACAACCAACCTATCAGATGCAGAATTCAAAACACTGGTGATCAGGATGCTCAAAGAACACAATGAATATGGCAACAATATAAAAAAAGAAATGAAGGTTACACTAAGTGAAGTAAAGAGAAATCTACAGGGAACCAACAGTGAAGGGAAGGAAGCTGGGATTCAAATCAACAATTTGGAACCTAAGGAAGAATGAGCATTCAACTAGAACAGAAAGAAGAAACTAGAATTCAAAAAAACGAGGATAGTATACAAAGATTCTGGGACATCTCCAAATGTGTCAACACCCAAATCATAGGGATTCCAGAAGAAGAAGAGGAAGAGCAAGAAATTGAAAACTTATTTGAAGAAATAATGAAAGAACCCACCCCCTACCCTGCCCAATCAAGGAAATAGACTTTCGGGAAGTCCAGGAGGCTCAGAGAGTCCCAAAGAAGTTGGACCCACGGAAGGACACACCATGGCACATCATAATTACATTAGCCAAGATTAAAGATGAGGAGAGAATCTTAAAAGCAGCAAGAGAAAAGGAGACAGTTATTTACAAAGGCATTTCCATACATCTATCAGCTGATTTCTCAAAAGAAAACTTGTAGGCAAGAAAAGATTGGAAAGAAGTATTCAAAGGCATGAAAGGCAAGGACCCACATCCAAGATTACTCTATCCAGCAAAGCTATCCTTTAGAATGGAAGGGATTCTAAAGTGCTTCCCAGATAAGGTCAAGTTCAAGGAGTTCATTATCACCAAGCCCTTATTATATGAAATGTTAAAGGGATTTATCTATGAAAAAGAAGATCAAAACTATGAACAGTAAAATGATAACAAACAACTATCAACAACTGAATTTAAAGAACAAAAACAAAAACAAACTAAGCAAACAACTAGAACAGGAATAGAATAACAGAAATGGAGATCACATGGAGGGTTATCAGTGGGGAGGGGGCTGGCGGGGATGGGGGAAAAGGTACAGGGAATAAGAAGCATAAATTGTAGGTGCAAAATAGACAGAGGGAGGTTAAGAATAGTGTAGGAAATGGAGAAGCCAAAGAACTTGTATGTACGACCCATGGACATGAACTAAGGTGGGGGAATGCTGGTGGGAGGGGGGTGCAGGGTGAGGGTGAATAAAGGGGAGGAAAAAAAAAGGGACAACTGTAGTAGCATAATCAATAAAATATACTTAAAAATGAAAATGAAGCCTTCTGAATAAAAACAGAAGCCTTTATAGAATTTCTTTGGTGGGGTAATTTTTAAAACCATATTTTTGTCTAAATTTAACAACAAAGCTATGAAACCTTTTTGAGATTTCTTAATATATGGTAACTATTTTACATTAGTAAAACTAATAATACATAATATATTATAAAGTCTTACATCATCAGTCAATTTAGTCCCTAATTCCTTGGAATTTTGCATTGTAAAGGATTCAATATGTAACCGGTAAAGTGTCGGCAAGTGTCACAAGTATGCTGAAGCTGTATGCCATCCACTACAGAACACCAGCGATGTCATTACCTTGCTCCTGCCAGAGGGTCTCACTGTGCAACTGTCTTTGGGGCCATTGCTTTATCAGAGCATACTTCTGTAAACTTGTGAAGTTTCCCATTCATTAACTCAAAGATAAACTGGCCATTGTGTAAGAAATATTGCAGTGAATATAAACTTTCTGAGAAAATCTTCAGAAGAAAAAATAGTAATCAGTAAAGCAAATAGATTAAAATCTTAAAAGATTTGGTGTATGTTGAGTTTTTGAAAAACCAGAAAAAGATCAGTGACACACTCCATTCTTTACTTAAATGTTGTCCATCTTCCTAATGAAATATTCCATTCGACCCTTAGTAAGAAAAATGGTGGAATACAATGATTTCATTAAAAAAACCCTCTTTGGTGTTGAATTGTCTGATGATCTATGTGCTTTCAAATTAATCGTGCTCCAGGACCGCCCCTGCCCTTACTTACACAGGAAGTAAAAGAATCATTGCAGTCCTGGTACCACAAGAAAAAGTTTGCAAATCAGAGTCTGTGGAATGTCAAATGCTCAAATGCATTGATCTTCAACTTTCAGAAAATGTTAATTTGGCTCATATCACCAACACATCCCACATCTTCTTTCTTTCAGCATTAAGTGCAGAGGTATCAATTTATTTTTATGATTGTAGAATTTGAGAGTGTTTGTTTTTCACCTACAACTTGCCCATTTGGAAGAAGTTTTTCTTATGCTATATCATTAATAAAAATTTTATTGAAACAGAGCTCTCTACTCATGCTTACATCTGTAAGTCTATTGTCAGGGGCAGCCATGGCCCTGATAACAGTGCAACAAATAAAGTCAGTAGCAATTCACCAACCTAAAATATATGTACCCCAAATCAATGCCACTTTACAGATAAACAAGCATTTTGCACGCTAATAAATAATGCCATAAATCTTGCTATATTGGATTGCAAATAACTCCAACTGAATAAAATTGCTTGACACAGGATTTACTTATTCTGCATGTTCATAAAAACAACTTGTTCTCTGACAGCACTCATTCTTGGCAATTTACTGCCGCTGTCAGCCGCCAATGTTCAGATTACTGCTCTGCATAAAAGTGTAACAATCACGAGGATTTATTAGCTGATTATCGTAAAGGTGGCAGTTCATCTTGCCTGCCAAAATGCAGGTGATCACAAAGTTAAATAATTACATGCAGATTAACATTATTTCACCTTCACTTGAAATTTGTAGTTCAGTGACAGGTAAAATTTGTTGTTTAAACTTGCAGTATGGTACACAACATCCAAGTTGGTTTATTGACTACTCAGCATCTTATTGAGCACTTAATCACTTCAGAACACACTGAACAGAAGATGGAGGTGAAAGGGGCACGGACCTTTGGGCCAGGAGTCCTGGACTTGAGTCTCAGATCACCCAGTTCCAACACAGTGAGGGGACCTCTCAGCCTCCATCTGCCTCACTTTTCGTGTCTGTAAAATTGTTTTATGAACCACTCTCATTATCTCCTAATGTTGAGCTAATGGATGTAATAATGTAATAGTGCCCTTTCAGTTGTAAAGCATTATCATTATTGTTTCCTTCTATTCATGGTAAATTTATTTTTGTGTAAAATTTAACAACCAGATGGCATTAACTCTTTAGTTTTACAATGATGAAAAAGTTATGATGCCTTGACAAATGCATAGGCTTCTTTTTTTTCAAACAACAATTTCATGTTTTTTTAAGTATAAAGATCACTCAGTCACTTTTAGACTTTAACTCATTAATTCTCCCCTCTTGAGTTATATACACATGTCTCTCCTCAATTACACTGAAACGTTGTACCTTCCACTAAGACATGTTGTTCTAATTGCCTTTTCATTAACACCTGCTATCAAATTCTGTATTTATTTAGAGAAGGAAGAGCCATAATTTCTAGTATTAAATCAAGCTTCAGGTATTTAAAGTCCTGCAAATATTTATTAAATACCTATCATGTGTCTGATACTTTTGTGGGCATCAAGGATGCCACTGTGTACAAAACACTCACAAATCCTCATGGAACAAAACCCGCATGGAGCATACGTTATAGTGATGAGAAATAAATGACAATGCCCGGTATGTCAAGTGGTGATTACTTCAACCGAGAAAACAAAGCAGGACAGGGAAAAGGGAATGCCTAGGAAAAGGGGTTTCCATTTCAAATAGGATTGGTATGGATGCCTCTCTAACGTGACATTTGTGCACAGACCTAGAGAAGGTACAGAAGCAAGGCGGATGGACACCCGAGGAAAGAGTCCGACAGGCTGAGGGAAGAAGGGACCTGGGCGAGAGGTGCTCGGTGTGCTTGAGAAGCAGCACGGAGAGAGGGAGGGACAGCGCAGCAGGAGTTCAAGGCAGAGGGGTCCCAGGGCGGCCCGAGGAGCACTGGAAACTACCGTAGGGGATTTGGTTTTATCCAGATTACTATGGGAAACAATCGAAGGGCTTGCTTTGTGAAGAGAAGTTTAATTATTTTATTAGAGTCATGTGGAAGGAAGAACAGGAGGCTGTTGCTATTGTCCACACGAAAGCTGGTGGTGGCTTCAAACGGGATCTTGATGGTTGCGATCATGAGAGCAGTGAATTCTGAATATATTTTGAAGAAAAAATTAGCAGGTTGCCGATGGGTTTAATGAGAGCGAGAGGAAGAAATGAATCACAAATGACTACAAGATTTTTGGTGTTGGCAACAAACTAGGGAGAATCCTGAAGGAAGGGCAGATTTGCGAGGTAGGGAGAGGGAGAACTTTGGGTTTGAACCTGCTATATTGGAGATGCCTATTAGATACTGAAGAGAGGATATCGAGTAGGCAGTGGATGTGGGGATCTGGAGTGTAGGTGAGTTATGGACTGGAGCTGTACCTTTGTCATTGTCAGTCTTAGATGGTGTGAAAGTGTGAGTGAGTAATGTCATCACAGGACCACGTGCAGACAGAGAAGATGCAGAAGGAGTGGGTTCCGAAGTTCTCCAGAACTAAAACAGGAAGAAGATGAGAAAACACATGCGTAGGGGACCAAGAGAGAGCATGCAGTGAGGTAAGACAAAAACAGTCTGGTGTCCTGGAAGCCAAGTGGAAACATGTTTTAAGGTCAGGAAGTGGTCAGCCAGGTCCACTTCTGCTGCTGGATCAACTAAAATGAAGGTTGAAAACTGGTCATTGGATTCAACAACTTGGAAGTTACAAGAGACTTCTATTATGAAAAAAAAAAAAAAAAACCCTGTTATTGAGTAGGCATTTATAAAACACATTTATAAAAATCATTATATATGACTAAAACTAGAAAATAAAGAGGATAATAACAAAACTATAACACGATAAACTAGTATATGTAGATAATCTAATTTCTACAAAGTGTTCTCAAATTTGGGAGTGAATTCGGACAGTATCCTTAAGAAAAAAGGTTGTTAGGCATTGAAGGGGCAATATTACCCTTCATGGCCAACTTTTATTTACTCATCAATTCCCAGCTGACTCTCTAAATAGCCTCTAATTTTTAAGTTTATACAGATATCTTAATTATTCCTACCACAAAAAAAAATTATAATTATGTGATATGATAGAGGTGCTAGCTATAGCTCTAATGGCAATCATATTACAGTATGTAAATGTGCCAAATCCATAAGTTGTGCACCTTAAATTTACATTGTTATGTCAAATATATTTCAATAAAATATAAATAAGTAAAAAACTTAATACGTAGAATGTTGCAATGATAGCTTGTAAGAGAAGACAGAAGACAGAACAACTACAGTTTTGCTCCTATTACTTTACCGTTAAAACTAAAATTTAATTGGGAGTTAAGTCAATTTTCTTCTAAACTATTCTAGGAACTGAGGAATTCTACTATAATCTGCATTATGTCCACTGTTACCAGATAACCTTTACATAAACACAAGTGACTTTACTTGCTTCTACCTAGGTATAATAATATGTTGTTTTTCAGTGACAGAATGTGTTTAAAGTACAATTCAAAAAACATAAAGTTAGAAACCTAGTGCTATCTGGACATCGAGTAGATTAGAAATGATGATATACCATAGACATTTCCTTTTTCTGCAGCAGGCATCTTTGTTAAATTAGCAGACTGTACAACAAGTTCCTATTGTCCATTTTTATTATCTCAAAATTCAACAATAATTCTCTTTACTGCATAAAGTGGTTTAAACTGACATCAAATGGTGTCCTACGAGTCATCTTGTCCACACCTGTGCCCTTGTTTATTCTAATTTTTTTTTGGCTCAAATTGCTTTCATAGGTAGATATGTTTGGCATACAACCAAAAATTGATTTCTTTGTTTTTTGCTTTTAGTGACACTGGTGCCAGATAAGTTTTCATTATATTTATTTTATTTTTTTTATTTTTTAATATTTTATTGCTTGTAGTTTTCATTATATTTGGAAAAAACATGTAACTGAAAATAAAAGCAAGCCATTCAAAATGAATGAGAGTTTTAAAAACTCTTATTATTCTTTAATGGTTGCATGTGGAATCACGGCACGAGCCAGCTGTAATCCAGCGAAGATATTGGGAAGGAGAGCTGACAGTTGTGCCCTCGAGGGCAAAGGAGCCCAGGACGCTGATTCCACAGGCTGGACTTTCCGCCTGATAGGCACAAGCGTGAAGAACGCGTCCCACAGTCTGGGTGAAGCTGGAGCCAGAAACTAAACGTGGGTGGTAAATACCTCCAACAGTCAGGAAAAATAAGAAGGAAGGGTACACTTCCAACTAGGTTACTCATTTATTGGGAAGAATATGCAATGAAGGCCTGCCCTTTTAAAAAGGATTAAAATGTAAATATTATTAGGTTATAGAGGTGTTTTTCTCATTTCACTTTATAAATAAAATATTAAAGGGTAACAAAAGCTAATCTTTGACCTCTCACTTTATAATCCCATGAAGAAAACACTGTTTAAAACATATATATCAGAATAATCAAAACAAGAGATAAACACGTAGGATTGGGTTTCTGTTCTTGCTTTTGTAGCATAAAATTCCATTTGTTAGTACACATGCAGGTCTTCAGGCTATACCATTAGAGACTTGGAAACATGAACTAGAGTGAAGAAAGAATTTTCTGAACTAGAGGACTTCCGGCAAGATGGCGGCATAGGTGAATGCGCCGTGCCTCCTCGCACAACCAAAGAAGGAAAAAACCAGAAATTTACCCAACTGAAAACAGCCAGATCTGACAGAAAATCGAATTGAGAGGAAGTCCAACAACCAAGGAATTAAAGAAGATACATTCATCCAGTCTGGTAAGCCGGGAGGAGCAGGGTGGAGGGAGAGCGCTCGGTGACTCTGCGGCAAGCGGGTGAGCAGACAGCAAGACTGCGGTTAGAGGGGCGGTTCCCGCGGGGCCGCAGCACACCAAGACGGGAGTGCCTGACCAAAGCGCGGCCAGTGCCCGCCTCATCCGGACCCAGCGGGGCCGAGACTGGTGGACCGGGCAGGTCCGAATTCTCGGGAGAGAAAGCAGGGCGCAACCCATCGCGCAGATTGAGAGCACCTGTGGGGGTGGAGTCCGCAGCAGGAGGAGCTCCGGGCCTCACAGGAGAGTTCGCTGGGGAGACCCGCGGGGGATTAGAGCTGTGCGGCCCGTCCACCGACCCCGGAGTGACCCCCGGAGCCAGCGCAGAGGGGCTTGAATTGCTTGCAGGAGGCGGTGTGGGTGCGGAGAGCAGAGCAGGCGCCATTGTGCTCTCGGGTCCAGCCCCCACAGGCTACGTCACAACACAGCGACCGTGAGTTTCCCTGCCCAGGTGAACTCCAAGGCTCCACCCTCCTTACAGTAACAGGCTAACCGAGGGGAAAAAAAATGGCCCAAAGAAAGGAACAGATCAAAGCTCCAGAACTAACCGACCAAGAGATAGCCAACCTATCAGATGCACAGTTTAAAACCCTAGTAATCAGGATGCTCACAGAATTCGACGAAAAATTATCGAAATTGCTTGAACAAATCAGGAGAGATCTGCAGGGAACCAATAGGGATAAGAAGGAAACTGGGACTCAAATCAACGGAGTGGACCAGCAGAAAGAAAAAAAAATCCAACCAGAAAAGAATGACGAAACAAGAATTTAAAAAACGGAGGAGGGGCTCAGAAACCTCCAGGACATCTATAAATGGCCCAACATACGGATCATAGGGCTGCCAGAAGGAGAAGAAGAAATCCAAGGAATTGAAAACTTATTTGAACACATAATGATGGAGAATTTCCCGAAGCTGGCGAAGGAAATAGACTTGCGGGAATTCCAGGAAGCTCAGAGAGTGCCAAAGAGGTTGAACCCAAAGAGGAACACACCAAGACGCATCATAATTACATTTTCCAAGATCAAAAATAAGGAAAGGATCCTAGAAGCAGCCAGAGAAAAGGAGACAGTTACCTACAAAGGAATTCCCATAAGACTGTCAGCTGATTTCTCAAAAGAGACCTTACAGGCAAGAAGGGGCTGGACAGAAGTATTCCAAGTCATGAAAGGCAAGGACTTACATCCAAGAATACTCTAT
>PVJI01005541.1:0-15004 GCA_004026765.1 Micronycteris hirsuta
CTGACAGTAACCAAAGGGGAGGGGGAATAATGGGGGACAAAGGGCGAAGGGTTTTCAGAAACAACTATAAAGGACACATGGACAAAACCAAGGGGGGTGGGGTAGAAGCAGGGGAGGGAGGGGGGGATGGCTGGGGTGGAGGGTAAATGCAGACAATTGTACTTCAATAATAAAATAATTAAAAATAAATAAATAAATTGTCATATAAGTAAAAAAAAAAAAAAGAGGACTTGGGATTGAATAGGCATGAGTTCCTCTTTACAGGTTGGTTCTTACTCTCCATGGCTGTCCTAGGAAGTTGATGGTTTGGACAGCAGGGGCTGTGACACAGCTTCTACGTGTCACATCTCATCTGAATCACCTTTCAGCTGCAACCGCTAAAGATTTTGTGACAAAACAAGTTTGAGAGGATACTTGGCAATTAGTCTTTAACTCACTCCCCACACCCAGACTTTCTTCCCAATGTTAAACACAAGGTTCTCTTTGGTTGTACTGCCCCTGCCACCAAAATGTTTCCACTTAGTTGAGAAAGCATGAATTACCCAACAGGATGAGCATTCCTGAAATTGAATTGTAGAAAGCCATCAGGACCAGATCTTTGAGGATCTGAGAAGGTCTCATTATAAGTAGGCACTCAACAGTCTATTGATTTGACACTTCCCTATGTATTATGATAAGTATGAGTCAGTTCTAGGCACTGAAAATCTGCTTTCTGTGATTCAGGACAAATGCACTGGTTATTTGTACAACATTTAACACTTCAATGTGGGTAGTAGTCATGAGGTCAGGATGGCTTCAAGATCTGGATGAATTCTTTTACCTGCATGATTAAAGACAGCTAGTTATCTTTCCTAGCTTCCCTATCCATTCCCCCCTCAACAATACACTTCTAATTGGTCATATGTACTTTTGAGTGTTTCTCTTAAATGCATTTTGAATCTGTCTTCTCTCTATAAGAAAAACCAACTTTTCTTGCCTCATCAGAAGTGTTGCAAAAACCATGCAATTGACCTTCTGGCAGCAGTCTTCCTCCCTCTAATCTGTCTTTGCTCCCCTCTGCTACTAGACTCACCTCCAAATACATAAACCTTGACTTTGTTATTATTTTGTGAATGCTTCAGTGCTTCCCTAAAATCCACAGGATTATGTCCAATGCTTTAGCACAGACTACAAGGCCATATTTTTCCACTTGATAAGTATGTGTTTCTCAAGACTGACCCTACGATCATCTGCTTCAAAGTAAACCAGGCTGTTTATTTAAAATGAGTACTGAAGAGCTCTATCCTAAAGGTGCTGAATTATGATTTAGGGGCATGATCTACCAAATTCACATTTTGAACAATAGTCCAGGTGACATTTACATGTAGTAAAATCAGAACCATTGCATTAAACCATCAAAAAAGACACTCCTTGGAGCCAAGAAAGCAACGATATCTATTCTTCCAGTGTGTATTGCCCATATTTCCCTAGCACTACTATGAACTCAATAAATACTTATTTAACAAAAAGACATAAAATGAGCCTAACTCTAAATACACCAAAGAGGATATTTGTTGACTGGAAGCAGGCATGAAGAAACTTTATGGTGCGCGGGGAATATTCTGTGCTGATCTGCATTATGGCTTTGTGTAGTTATGTAAATGTAAAAATTCACTTAAGATCAATGCATTTTTATGAACTTAACTATATATGTACCCTCAATATGAATGAAAAATTGACTCAATGAATCAATGAATTGAGCCCAGCATTTTTTTTAAAGATTTTATTTATTTATTTTCAGAGAGAGGAGAAGGGAGGGGAGAAAGAGCAATGTATGGTTGCTTCTCACATGGCCCTCACTGGGGACCTGGCCCGCAACCCAGGCATGTGCCCCGACTGGGAATCGAACCGGGACCCTCTGGTTCCCAGCCCGCGCTCAATCCACTGAGCCACACCAGCCGGGCCTGAGCCCAGCATTTTGCTTCTACACTTAAAGTAGGTTTTCTCTCCAATCTTCCTTATCTTGCAATCCACCTCTCTAGCCATAACTCCTCAGTAATTTTTTAAAAAATATTTCTATTCAAAAGAACCTATGCACCCCATTGTTCACAGCAGTACAGTTTACAATAGCTAAGTGATGGAAGCAACATAAATGCCCATCAGTACATGAATGGATCAAAAAACTATGGTACATTTACACAATGGAATACTACACAGCAGAAAGAAAGAAGCAGCGTCTACCCTTTTGACAGCATGGATGGAACTGGAGAGCATTATGCTAAGTAACATAAGCCAGGTGGTGAAAGACAAATACCATATGATCTCACCTATAAGTGGAACCTAATCAACAAAACAAACAAGCAAGCAAAATATAACCAAAGACATTGAAATAAAGAACAAACAGACAGTAACCAAAGGGCAGGGTAAAGGGAGATAACAGGGGAAATAAGGGAAAGGGTCATCAATGATCCTGTATAAGGGACCCATAGACAAAGCCAAACGGGGGCAGGATTGAGGGTGGGAGGTGAGAGTGGGTGGGGTGTGAGAAAGTGGTGTTAGGAAAATAGAGACAATTGTATTCAAACATTAATAAAAAAGGTATTTAATTTTTTTTTAAAATATAAACTTTGTGTTGAAAATTGTATCACCAAGTGAGCAACAGTGTGGATAGACTTGGAGAATATTATACGAAGTGAAATAAGCCAGTTAGAGAAAGAGAAATACTACATGATTTTGCTTATCTGTGGAATCTAATAAACAAAATAAACTAATAAACAAAATAGAAACAGACTTATAAATACAGAGAAGACTGTATAGAGCTGTCATATGGGTGGGAGATTGGGAGGTTGGGTGAAAAAGATGAAGGGATTAAGAAAAAAAGCAAAGCTAATAGACACAGACTGTTGTATGGTGATTAGAGGTAAAGAAGAGTAGGGTGAGGTGGATGTTGGGAGAGGGGTCATAAATGGTAACAGAGAGACTTTACTTTGGGTGGTGAACACACAGTACACTACCCGTATGATGTATTATTATTGTACACTTCAAACCTATATGATCTTATTAGTGAACATTGCCCCAATAAATTCATAAAAATTTAAAAATTAATAATAAAATTAAATAGTGATCAGTTAATTTCAGCAATGAAAGAAAAATTTATCAAGTGAAAAGTCTTCTACAGAATGAAAGAAAATACTTGCAAATTATATATCTGACAAAGGATTGGATCCAGAATACATAGAAAAAACTTACAACTTGGCAATAAAAGACAAATAACAAAAATTAAAAGATTAGGCCAAGCCCTTGAATAAATATTTTTCCAAATAAGATAGATAAACAAATCTTGTCATTCGAGAGAACATGAATGGACTTTGAGGGCATTATGCTAAGTGAATTAAATCATATAGAAAAAAACCCAAATATTATATGACAGTAACCAAAGGGGAGAGGGGAGAGGAATAATGGGGAAAGAAAGAGAAGGGTCCTTTTTACACAACAAGGAACGTGTAAAAAAGACCCATGGGCAAAGCCAAAGTGGGGTAGGATTGAGGGTGGGAGGTGGGGGTAGGTGGGGCAGGGGAGGGTGGTGGGGGAAAAGTGGAGACAATTGTGCTTAAATAACAATAAAAAATAGAATGTTATACTAAAAAAAAATCTATTCGTCATCTTCATGGAAACACTCCTAAGTCCATCATTTTCCTCTACAATGTCTCAAAAGGCTTCCTTCTTTGCCCTTCTCAGTGACACTGCTCATTCAGTCCCTAATTATTTAGAATCCAGCTCTAATTGTGCCATCCCAACCCAATTTAAACTTCAAACAGCTCTGCATGGCATAGAAAATGCTGCTCATATTTGACCTTCATTAGCTGATCTTAACATACATATACTGCTCGTATGTCTCTCAGCCTCAACATCCAAGGCACCTTATACTTAAATCAATCTTCTTGAATATTATTGCATGTCCTCGTGTCTTTGCTCATACTGTTTTCACTGTCCAGAATGCCTTTATCCCATTTTCATCTGAAAGTCTATATAGCCCAGCTCCAATGCTGCCTCTTCCTTGAAGCTGTCTCCGATACGATCTGCAAAGAATCATTTCATCCTTAATGTTCTTAATGTGTGAGACCTTTTTGATCCAGAATAAGCATGGATCATGCAAGTCTCCAAGCCCAGAGGAGGAATATTAGGGTAGTGGGAGAGAGTACCTTATAACTGTTTTTTTTAGGAGCATTAGGTCTCTCTGCCTTGCAGAAAGAGAAGTGGTTTAGGATTAATGATATGCATTAGGCACTAAAACAAAGCTGGCTGTCAATCTCCAGCAGCCACTTTTGGATGAATGGAAGACTGGCCCATGCTTATAGTCAAGATGGCCGCAGTCTCTATCCTGTGCACATGAGTTCAAAATCACCAAAGGAATTGAGAGGGGAGAAAAAAGAGGCTCTTCCATTTTGAAATTTAGTTTATTGGTACACAAATGCAAACAGAAGATACTTAAGTTTATAGGCAAGTAATGATTAATACTTACTATTTGTATAAAATTCCAATTCAAGAAGTTTTTTCTTATACATCTCCTTTAACCCTAATAGCACCTCCATGGAGGAAGTGTTACTTCTATATCCATTTAAAAAAATGAATAATATGTTATTTAGAAAACTAAAGTGATCTAAGATTTTATAGAAAGCAATACAATGGAGACTCAATGCAGAATGTTCTATAAATCTTGCATTTTAAAGTAAAATCAAATGTTTTCTTAGTACTGTAATTTTACCTAAAAATTTCAAATTGAAACTAGAAGTAGAAGGTGTAAACACGCATGCATATGTACATATAATATGCATTTATATGTCATAAACATGTATACTTATACATATAATATATGTATCTTCTGTAAATTCAACCTGTGCTGAGATTAGCATTTTGAGTAAACTGACTGAAGAATAGGGCATGTGTGCTTTTAAGAGTTAAAGCTGTTCTTAATATTTTGCATGGCTCGCTTCACTCACAATAATTCTTTTTTCTTTTTTATTGAATTTGTTAGGATGACATTAGTTAATAAAATTATACAGGTTTCAGGTGTACAATTCTATAATACGTCATCTGTATATTGTGTTGGGTGTTCACCACCCCAAGCCAAATCCCTTTCCATCATCATTTATCCCCCCATATCCTCTTCTACCTCTCGCACCCCTTTTCCCTCCATGATTCCATATTTAAAAAAAAATAGTGTCAATTTTATAATATGTGACAATAACATTAAAAGTAGGAAAACATCTTCTCTTCGAGATGCATGCTGAAGTAGTTAGAGGTAATGTGTTATCTGTAGTTTAAATGGTTGAGTAACAAAAAAGAGAGAGATGATATATTGTGGAAGAATGTTAATGATTATTGAATGTGGGTGGTAGATTGATGATGTTTATGCTATTATTCATGATGAAAAGTTTTAAGGGCTTAAAAAAGAGTTAAAGCTATTGGAAACTCAACTTTATGTAGGTCTCTTAAAATGTATGTGAACAATAGGACTTCTTCATTAGGAATCCTAGAATTTCTTGGGTCTTTATATATTAAAGGAAAAATTGTGGGATATCTTGCTCTTATTTTTAAATCAGATTGTTTTTATTCCACCACTGAATTTTTCCTAAATGATCTATAAGACTCTAGTTTTGTTTTTCAGGAAAAGCTTATTAACAATAATAACAGTAATAAAACAGTTAATATTTATTTTGTATTTTGTGCCAGTCATACTTTGTCACTTAGTGCTCATAAATATGATATGAATGAAAAATAATATTAATTTGCTATTGTATGTTGATACAAATGAGACAAAGACAAGTAATTTTCTCACCATCAAACAGTGAAAAAGTTATAGCAATGGTATTTGTCTTAGTCTAGTTCAGACTAAATCTTTAGTTAGAGCAGATTTCATGGTGAGGATCAGGAATGAAGGATTGGGGGGATAAAACTGGGAAGGATGAAGAGTCAGTTTAAGGGACCGATATCAAGGCACTGCTTTGGTGAAGCTGCATCGCATTAGGACCTCCTAAGAGAGAGGCAGTCAAGAAATGCTCCACATTGTCCACCAAAGGATGGACAGGGGCACGCATTTATACACTGGCTCCCATCATTCTTCACTGAGTGTACCCCTGGGACCTTTAATATCCATCCCAACACACACGCACACACACACACACATGCACACACACTTCTGAACTGCACAAGCTTCATGCTACTGAGTTCTAACTGGATTCCCATGCTTTGACTTTAGAGAAGGTCAGATCAAAAAGAAAATAGTGGAAGAACAAGTCAAATCTCATACAGAATTTGGTTATCAAGCTAGCATTGGAATCAGAGATGAGGTTGAGAGGAAATAAAGCCAGAAACAAGACATATTTTTTAAATTTATTGATAATATCCATTCTGATGAGTATCAAGTGATATCTCATTGTGGTTTAAATCTCCGTTTCTGTCATGATTATTGAAGACATATTTAATACAGTTCACACTTGCACTGCCAAGAACTTGCGCCTTATGTGAAAACCTGAATCATGACTTCTTCAAGGTAGTGGCTAACTGAAATTTGCAAAAGACTTAACATTCACCTATAACAAATACAATGTTACATGTCAATTATACCTCAAAAAGTAATTTTAAGTAATACAATATTAAATGGCTAGTGCAACAAGCTACGTGCTACTGATCCAAAGGCTATAATTGATACTTATCTTTTTCTTTTTCCATAACTTTTTATTGTCTCTATATTCAGCTAACACTTTAGCTACTCTAGGCTAGTTGCCTTGTAGGGTGACCCAGATCTTCACCCCTCAGTGGTCTGAGCCTTATTGGGCTGTGTTTTCTAATTGTGTATTCACCATTATCATAAGACTTGAAGCACCAAAAAATTTCCTGATGAATTTTTTCTTCCAAACATATTGTCCCATGTTTCTTTTATGGAAGAGCTAACTTTACTCCCTATAATAATCAGGATCAATTTCTCATAACTATAGTAATTCCTTTCTTGGCTTCTGGCCACGACACCAGGTGCTACTGGTAGCATTTCTTTAGTTGAACCCTTATTGTGTCCTGTTGTGGATTTGTTTCCCTTTTGGAAACCAGGATCTTTGCTCCATCAGACCCTAGTGTTTCAGGAATGAAACATGTACATTTCTAAAAAGGATTATTGAAAACAGTGGTGCTAAGTGCCAGCATTCCATGTTTTGGTTTTCAGGCCCAAGTATTTATTCTAGATTTTGGAGGACGATTCACTGTATAATGGTGATTGATTTACGTTATATACTACCTGCAAGGTATTAACTCAGAGATGGTACCTTATCTGATCCTTTAATAACCTATTCCATTATTCTACTACTCTAACTACTTCCAGAGAGTGGGCAAGACTAGTTTGTACCCATTGCCACATACCATCAATCACCTGTCCACCACTAACCTCCCTTATTGGTTTTTTGGTCCCCTTGTTTTAATGTTAACTCAGACCTGTTTTCAATGACCCTCAAGGTATTTGGGGTGTACTCCTTTCCCTATTACACATTTACTCTGGTCAATTATCATAAGTACTTTTGGGGGAAGAGTTAGATGAATATTTATCATATGTATCTGAGTGGCATTCCAGGGACTTTCTTCAAGGGGACATAATCTTCCTTTCAATTAGTGGACTCTGGGTTGGATGTAGTAACTTGATGAGTACTTTGCTGAGGATTCTGCTGAACATGCACAGATGAAAGGTGAGGGTTCTGTATTGTTTGAGAATATTAAATCTGCCATACAGAACAGGAAAATTAATGACATGATGAAACTTATAATTGTTTAGCATAGACAGTAAGTAAATGGGGAGCTTATGATACATAAGTAAAGCTCCTAGGATGTGTTAAATATAGAAAATGAGTAAATAAGGAGCCTATGAAACATAGGCAGAATTTATGAGACATGTTAAATATAGACTATAAATGACTTAGCAAACTGTAAGACATGCCAAACACAGAATAAATAGCTGAGGTGATGGAACAAATATGAGCACTATTTGTAGATAAATAAGAATAGAAAGAGCCTCCTTTGAATTGATAGCATTGTATGTACTCTACAGAAGAAATGCAAATAAAACCCATGGTTGCTCAACAGCTAATTTTTAACTTCTTTTTATGGCCATATGTTCTTGTCCCTACATCTTTCTGATAGACAAGCATGAATCATTGGCCCAGGACACTCTCTGTCTATAAATCTCCTAGCTCTAACTTCAACTCTGGGTACTATAGCGACACCAAGAACCAAGAAGTCTGATATAGCTGAGAGAGAGGGAGAGGAGAAGAAAAATGCACATTAATAACCCAGGACTCAGGTGGTATGGTCCTTCTGTTTGCATTTTTAGGATAGGTGTATCCTAAAACTGTTAATTTTCCCCACTTCTCTCCCCTTGCCTCTTGCCATGTGTAGTATATGATTGTCTAACCACTATGCTGTACACCTGAAAATAATACAAAATAATATTAAATGTAAACTGTTACTGAAAAAATTAAAAATAAATTAAATAACAATAAACCACTTAAATTTGATCTGTGAGCTCTACTGTTCTATGGCCTATGACGTTTGGGTGAGATAACTTGGTAGTGTTATAGAAGCATGAAGATAATTTTCCACATTGCAGTTGGTCAAGACTACTGGAGTCTAAAGAGAGAATAACACCTGCAGAGTATAGAAAAAAGAGATAATATAGATTGAATGTGCTGGGAGACATTAGAATTTCAGCCCACCCAGAGAGAAAAGACCTCATTAACATGTCCTTAATAATGTGGGCATCCACTTGAGACACTAGATAGGATGCTTTAGGAACAAAAATTAAACATCAGAGTAGAATTACCTTAGACCCACCTTAGTTAAACCCCAAAACTCTCTAACTGATATAAAGATAACCAAGACTATTCTAGGAATGGGTAAAGGATTTGGTTAGACACTCAAAAATTAAGGTGTGCAAGTGGCCAATAAGAACACAAAAGATGTTCAATCTTCCAGAGGACATACTATTAGAGAAATGCAAATTAAAATACATCAACATACCATGTTATAGTCATTAGAATAGCTAAAATTAAGAACTTAAAAGTTAAAATTAAAAAGACTAACTGTACCAAGTTGGTAAGGATGAGGAACAACTGGAATGCTCATAAATTTCTGGTGGGAATGTAAAATGACATAACGACTTTGGAGAATACAGTTTCTTATAAAAATAATTATATATCACTGTATGTAGAGAACTTAAGTTTCTACCCTAAAACCAATAGAATTGGTAAAGAAATTCAGTAAAATAGCAGGATACAAAATTAATATTCAGAAATTATTACATTTTCTATACCAAGAACAAACTACTAGAAAGGGAAACTAAGGGAGATTATCCTTTGGCAATTGTAAATGGGATAGTGAAATAAGCCAGGTGGTGAAAGAAGAGTATTATATGATTTCCTATAAGTGGAAACTAATCAACAAAACAAACAAGCAAGCAAAATACAATCAGAGACATTGAAATAAAGAAAAAACTGATAATAACCAGAGGGGAGAGGAGAGGGGGGTAATGGGGAAAAGAAAGGAAAGGGTTACCAAGGCACATGCATAAAGGACCCATGGACAAACCAAAGGGGACAGGATTGAGGGTGAGAGGTGGGGATCAGTGGGGTTGGGGAGAGTGGTAGGGGGAAAATGGAGACAACTGTACTTGAACAACAATAAAAGTAAACAAATAAATACCCAGGAATAAATTTAACCAAGGAAGTAAAAGACTTGTACTTAAAAAATTATAACATACTGAAGAAAGAAATTGGAGATACAAATAATGGGAAGATATACCATGCTCATAGATAGGAAGATCATTAAAATATCCAAATTACCCAAAACAATCTATATATTCAACATAATTCCTATCAAAATACCAATGGTGTATTTCGCAGAACTAGAACAAATAATTGAAAATTTTATATGGAACCACAAAAGAGCCCAAATAGCCACAGCAATACTGACAAAGTAAAACAAAGTTGGAGGTAACACACAACCTGATATCAAGCTATATTACAAAGCCATAGTAATTAAAATATCATGGTGTTGGCATAAAAACAGACATATATGTCAATGAAATAGAATAGAGCCCAGAGATAAACTTACACCTATATGGTCAATTATTTGACAAAGAAGACAAGAACATAAAATAGGATAAAGACAGTCTATTCAATAAACAAGAATGGGACTGTACAATAATACTGTACAGATGCATGCAAAAATTGAAACCAGACCACCTTCTTATACCATATACAAAAATAAACTAAAAATGGATTGAAGACATAAATGAGAGCTTGAAACTATAAATATCCTAGAAGTAAACACGGGAAATAAAATCTTTGACATTGCTCTTAGCAATATATCTCCTCAGGCAATGGAAACAAAAGAAAAAATAAAAGGGACTGCATTAAATTAAAAGGTTTTTACACAGCAAAAGAAACCATCAACATAACAAAAAGACAACCTATTAAATGGGAGAACATATTTGCCAGTGGTACATCTAATAAGGGTTGATGTCCAAAATTTATAAAGAACTCATATAACTCAACATCAAGAAAACAAACAATCCAATTTTAAAAAAATGGGCAAAGGAGTCAATAGACACTTCTCCAAAGAAGACAAACAAATGACCAATAGACATGTGAAAAGATGCTCAATGTCACTAATCATCAGAGAAATGGAAATTAAACCCACAATGAAGTACCATCTCACACCTGCCAGCATGGCTATCATCAATAAATCAACAAACAATAAATGATGATGAGGGTGTGGAGAAAAGGGAATTCTTGTGCACTGTTGTTGGGAATGCAGACACTGTGGAACACAGTTCTTCAAAAAAAAAAAAAAAAAAAAAAGGAACTGTAGTATGAGCCAGAGATTCCACTTCTAGATATTTGTCCAAAGAAACCCAAAACATTAACTTAAAATAATATATGTACCCCTATGTTTATTGTAGTGTTATTCACAAATGTCAAGATATGAAGCAGTCCAACTGCTCATCAGTAGATGAGTGGATAAATAAAGCTGTGGTATGTTTATACAATGAAATACTTCCCAGCAGTAAAAAAGAATGAAATCTTACCATCTGTGACAGCATGGATGAACCTAGAAGGCATTATGTTAAGTGAAATAAGTGAGTCAGGACAAGACAAATACCATGGTTTCTCTTATATGTGGAATCTAAAGAACAAAACAAACAAATAAAAAAGAAACAGACTTGTAAACACAGAGAATAGACTGATGGTTGCCAGAGGGGAAGGGAGTTGGAGGACTGAATGATTAAAAAGAACAAATTAGTAGTTATAAAATAGTTACAGGAATGTAAAGTACAATGTAGGGAATCTATTCAATAATATTGTAATTATAATATGTATGGCACCAAGTAGGTGCTGGAAATATTAGGGTGAATATTTTGTAAAGTACATGATTGTCTAACTACTATCCTGTATACCTGAAACTAACATAAAATAATATTCAATGTAAACTGTGATTGCAAAATGAAATTTAAAGTGCTTTTTTAAAAAAAAAACATGTGTTTATTTCTGTATAACCCAGAGATTCTACTCCTAAGGATTTTACACAATAGAAATGAAAATATAGTTCCACATAAAGACTTGGCAGTAATGTTCTTAGGAGTTTGTTCAAATTAGCTCAGAACTAGAAACAACATAAATGTTCATCAGCAGGTGACTATATTAACAAATTGTGGTAAGTTTTAAAAGCAAGATAATAGCGATAAAAAAAAGCATGAGTTACTATTACATGTAATGGCATGTTTGAAACACAAAGTACTATGTTTAATGAAAAAATAGAAACATAAATGAGAGTACATATGATGTGATTTTGTTTATATGATATTCTCAAATAGGGAGCACTGATTTATAAAGATAGATATCAGATCCACAGTTGCCTGAGTGCAGGGTGGGGATAATTTACTCTAAAGGTCATTTGTGGTGATAAAAATATTTTATATAGATTAGGATGGGCATGGGTATCTGAATTTATCAAAACTCCTAGAACTATACATTTACCATGTGTGCCTTTATTACATGTGAATTATACTTTAATCAATTTGATTAAAACTTTCACAATTTCCATATCGGACTTCAAATGCTGTAGATTATAAGTATATCAGAGAATTAAGGAACCATTCTAGCAGCATACTAGAATTAGCTCTAGGTACTCAGGCTAGAATATTAAATCTATGTTATGGAGAGTACATCTATGAGAATAGCTTCTCTTCATGCAGTCTTATCATATTCTGCTTCTCAATCCAAGGAGAGCTCTCATGATTCATTTTACATATAAGCCAAAATCTACAATTCTTTTAGTGAGCGAGCTATTACCTTTCAGAGAAGAAACTGTTTCCTTGCTTAGATTTTTGTGATTTGATTCTAGTTATTGATTTGTGGGAATGATAGAGACACACTGGATTTTGAGAATTGCAAACATAACCTTACAAAGCATTTGCCTTAAGTAAGTTCTTTGCATGTCTTCAGTCAAGAAGAGGCTTCTGTCCTCTCTAAAGGGACATTGGAATATTTACTTCTTTTTTTTCTTTTATGAACAACTGATTTTTTAGTTTATTTTTAACTATAGTTGACATACAATATTATATTACTTTCAGAGGTACAATATTTATATACTTTACAAAGTGATCACCATAGTAAGTATAGTAATCATCTGTCACCATACCATAATTATATTATTGACTATATTTTCTGTGCTGTACATTATATCCATGTGACTTATTTTATAAATGGAAGTTTGTACTTTTTTAAAAAAATAATTACTTTATTGTTGTTCAATTATAGTTATTTGTATCCTCTCCCCTCCCCTCCTCCCTTCCCCTCCAGCCTCACCTCCTCCCCCCTTCCCCTGCCAGCCTCCCTCCTCCCAGAATATTTACTTCTGCTGGCCTAGAGGATTTAGGAAAATTTGGGTGTTCAACCTTACTCTTGTCCACCCAAATATTTCCATACCTGATATTAGGGCAATATCCCTTCTCTATCAGGATTCCTTTGATATAGGAGTCATGTTGAGTTTGCACATTAGTCTCTTTTGAAGTTCTCATTCTTAAATAAATTAGGGATCTGATTTTCAAAACAGGCTTCTCTGTGGCTGCTGGAGAGGAAGTTTACTTTAAACTCTTCTATAAAGGGCTTTATGGCTTTCATAGCTTGCTCAGAGTTAGTAATTGGTTTACCAGACCAATTATTTTCTATTTTCAGTGTTTCTAATGCAGCCAGTAGAACCCTGCCCTATAATTACCTCAGCCACCTATTCTGTTTGATAGCACACATTACCCTAGACTTCACTTTCCTCTTGTATATCATTCCAATACACCGTAGGTGACAGCATTTCTGATTATGTTACACCACTCCACTGCTATCTAGCAATTGTTGAGTGATTCAAGTAAGGAACCTCATCCTAGAGGTCTAATCTCTAGGACTATTTCTAGTAATAATTGTCTTAGCCTAGTTTCTAACTATCTACCCATTTCCTCCACCCCCTATTGCCACAAAAAGAGCAGTCTAAAACACAGACCTATGAGCATGTAGTTTATTTGGGAGGTGATTTCAGAAAATAGAAGAGAGAAACTGCACAGAGTTTAATAGGAAGGAACAAAAAGTCAATACAAGAGAGCATTATTGAGCGGATTACTATCATGGAGAACTAGAATTCAGTCCTTCTGGGATCTCCTAAAGTCATATAAAAGGCCTCAGAGAATTGTGACTCTAAGGATTGACAATGAAGAGTATTCATTCATTGACTCCCATCCCAGATTGATTGAGCTGAGCATTATCCCGGAGGTAATTCCCCCACATTGTACAGCTGTACATGAGTTTTGCTGAAAAAGCTCTCACTGCAGGCCCATTCTGTGGCATTAGAGAAGTCTTGAGAAATAAGTAAAGATCCATGGCATGTCACCAGGTGAAATGCTGTAAATTCAAAATGAGTTCAAGCCTACCTGGAAACGAATGTTACACCTGTGGCCAGCATTAGTGGTAGACAAAAAGATATACAATGGAGCACAAGAGGCATCTGATAGGAGATTCAGACACAGGCTTGTTTGGCTTTACAGCTGAGACATCAGATTATCATATATAATATCTCCAATAAAACAAAACTCTTATCTCTCCAAATGTCTTATTCAGTTTTGGTGAATTTAAAACCATAATACTTATATTAACTCTGAATGTGTTACAGAATTTTGCAGGGTTTTGCAGAGTGAAAACCAGGATATTTTCTGAGAATCTTTCTTTTAGCTTCTACTTGGTGAAACTCTGTATAAGGCAACTTTAAAATAACTGATAATTAGTACACAGTAAGGGTCATACAAACATACTAACATAGAACCCATGCATTTTAAGGCTTTTATGAGAACATAATTCTTTCAAAACCTTTCACAGCCAGACTTAATTTATAAGCATTATTTTCTTAGGTTTCTGAGATATGGCCTATGGACCTGAAGAATAATGTGGCAGAACTAATATTTGTGTTTTGGCAAGACTTTATTAATATATTTTTCAGAAATGCTGAAAGTGAGTCACCCCTTTCAATCTCAGGGGGATGTAATTAATGAGCACAGAGAGATGGAAAAACCTCCCCCAGCATTGAAATAAAATAATTTTTATTTTTTAAAAAATTAATTTATTGTTGTTCAATTACAGTTATTTGCAATGTCTCCCCTCCCCTCCTCCCTTCCCTTCTAACCCCTCCTCCCCCCACCAACCTCCCTCCTACCCCTTAGTTCTGTCCAGGTGTCCTCTACCATGATTCCTGAAGACCCTTCTCCCCTTTGTCCCCTCCCCCCTCCCTCCTGGCTATTGTTAGACTGTTCTTAATTCCAATGTCTCTGGTTATGTTCTGCTTGCTTTCTGCTTTTGTTGATTATGATCCAGGTGAGATCATATGGTATCTGTCCCTCACTGCCTGGCTTACTTCACTTAGCATAATGCTTTCCAGTTCCATCCAC